>JAHWFP010119837.1:26640-40633 GCA_023313725.1 Lithobius niger | reverse complement strand
CCCCCCCCCCCCCCCCTCCCCCCCAAACCCACACTCACACACCCAAACCACGGACCAACCACCAGGAAAAGCCTAAGCAAGAAAACGGTCCAGCCTACTTTTGAAAGCATCAAGCGAGGTGGAAAGAACAACCGAAACAGGAAGGGCATTCCAAGCCTCGACCACGCGTTCTGAGAAAAACCGGTGCCGAACATTACCAGAGGAGACACTTCCACAGAGTTTGAGGGAATGCCCCCTGGTCAAAGTGTGAGAGAGACAAAAAAAGTCGGCTGCCTGGACGTCAATAAGGTGGTTTAAAATTTGGTAAGTGAGGATAAGGTCACCCCGGAGGAACCTGGTTTTGACTGAGGTCAAGTTTAGTTTGCGAAGTCGTTCATCATAAGACATATTTTTGAGGGGAAGGCACCATTTAGTGAGGCGGCGTTGACAAGTCTCAAGACGGGCGAAGAAAGAAGCATAACAGGGGCGGCCAACCTGAGAGCAGAATTCGAGCGTAGGGCGAAGGAAGGTTTTGTACAGGAGAGCAAACAGCTTAGGTGAGCCAGCAGAGAAAGTTTTAAGAATGTAGTTGGCTTTTTTGAAGACTTTGCCGATGATATAATCAGTATTGGCATGAAATTTCAGGGAAGAATCAACCAAAATGCCCAAGTCCCTATGGGACGTGTTAGTAGAAAGGGTAGTTTTACCAAGGTGATAGCTGCAATGAGGGTTGTTATAGCCAAAATGCAGCACCACGCATTTGAGAGGATTAAGGGCAAGACAGTTTTTGGTCGACCAGGTGGCAATGGCGTCGATGTCGATTAACTAGCGGTAGCAATCTTCAAGTTTTCATTTAACGTCCAAAGTATTATTCGGTGCGATTAACTTGGCTAATAGGATTAACCTTGGCGGCCTTTCCTTGGTGAAATGATATCACTACCTTCAACCGTTTTTGGAAACTTGGCAGGTTTTTCTACCAGTTTTGGTTTTGGGTGGATATCACAACTTTCATAGGACTGTGAACGTACATAAGGTTACACCGTCTGTTTAGGATGATTTAATCTCATTTTTGCACACACTGACTAACAATCGCTGATTTCGTTCGCTTCGCTCACTCAATCAGCGCATCCCCTTCAGTTGTTTTGTTTATCCCTGCAACTTCCCCTTAATTTTTCAAGATTTCGTTCAAATTTAGTTATGCAGAAACCCCCGAAGGTCTCTGTTACTAACACAGCAGAACGCGAAGCATTTTATTTTTTGGGTTATTAACAAAAAAAAAACCCTTAGCTCGTGTATGCTCGTATTGTTGCGTAACCACCATCTCACGTGCATCCCTTTATTCTTACGCAATCCACGGCAACGTTAATGTTTCCTTATTTTGTCCTTCGTTACAGTTCAGTTTTTAATTCGTCCAGGCTTTTACAATAAATCTAAGGACCAGTCTTGATTGTTCAAGCCATTGTTGCTTAAAATCGTTGGTTGCAACTTGGAAAAGAAACGAAATTTAAATTCTCCGGTGGCAAATTTCAAAACCCTCCCACGCATTTGTCCTGACCCCTACAACCCCCAAACCAACAAAAGGACCATCCTCAGATCACCATGCACCCGTGTGCAAAAATTCAGGTACGTAGGTCTTCGCAATTTTGCGCTAGCCATGAGCAAAAAGTCTACTGGATTTAACATGGGAAAAATCTTATTAGCTAGCTTGCCAGCTAGCTAGCTAGACTGTAACATAAAAACAACGTTATTGACGCATCTTTTTCTCAATGATTGGTGGACACTTATCCTTCAAATTTTAGTTTTTCTTAATCTCTGACCCTTCCCCTTACATTTTCCACAGTTTGAAACATTTCTGTCGCATTGGGATTTATCCTCAACATGCCAAAATATGCTTTCAGTTGCTTACAGTTAACAGACACATGTCTGCTAGTGAGCCGCCTTTTTATCATTAACAATCAATTTTTTAACAATCGGATGTCTACAATGGGATGATCTACTGTTACTTGGCGGCGACACACTAGCGTGTGTCTAGATCCCGGAATCATTTTATGTTGTTGTTTGAATTTGAACTCTGCTGTTGAGGCGTTTGGTCGTTGATGACTTGAGTGTGAGACTTTTTGTTTGTGGATGACTGGTTGGGGGACTAGATTTTTTTCAATACATTGGTGGTTACGGGCTGTTCTGACTGTGTTGGTTGGTTTACTATGTTAACGCTTTGAGGATCGGTTGGTTAACTATTTGGGCATTTTAGTAGATTGGTAATGTTTGTATTTTTTCAACTTGTGGTTTTGGTTGAGGGTGACACTTCCGAAAACGTTTCATTAAATTGGAAAACAAGCTGGAAAATTCTTATTTTTTCCATTTCTGCACATACCGTTTCCTACGAAATTTGTGATGCATCATCTTACAGAAAGTTAAATAATTCCATTCCATTATTAATACATTTAACGTTATTCCTAGCGTTATTGCAGTATTATTACTTCGCGTTATTCAGCATTATTCCTTGGAACGAGGCAGTTAGGATTCGTGTACGTGCAATTTTGGTTTGCAATCCGCATCCATGCTCCATGTCAAAAAGTTGTAGCGCCATGTAGCGTTGCGGCCATTGCG
The DNA here is from genome assembly GCA_023313725.1 of Lithobius niger. Classification (NCBI taxonomy): domain Eukaryota; kingdom Metazoa; phylum Arthropoda; class Chilopoda; order Lithobiomorpha; family Lithobiidae; genus Lithobius; species Lithobius niger. The sequence continues at coordinate 38,044 of JAHWFP010119837.1, read as the reverse complement.
GTCCTCTGCTGCAGCGCGCTGCGTGACTTTTGGAATACGATTGTATTCGTTGCAATAACCTTTTAGAACGGTTTTTCGCTCTACACTGCACTTTGGCACCAGTGCTGCAATTAAGGAGGGGAGGGGACTGCACAACCTTAAATCCAAAATTGTTTAGTCTTTTGGGGTCCCACCTTTTACTATTTTACTATTGCACCCCCTTTTGAAATACGGGTAGTTGCAGCATTGTTTGGCAGACTAAAAGAAAGCAGCTCTGGAATTACAAAACGTTCTGTGGAGACCACTCGATGCGTAACTAAGGTTTATATGTCGGACATAGTCTATACGCAGAAATTACGAATTAAAAATTGACGTAAGCCGCCATCAAAGAACATTTTAGGACGCACAGCTCTGATTAAACTATTACCACGGAGATTGATAAACTGTGCATTGGGCGATAAGATTTGTAAATTGTGACGCCATAATTTGTCCATAAATACCCGGTAAGTGATAAATTCCAGGACCACCTAATTTTGTTTTTCATTTGAGAAACCTTATTCCTATGGCTGTTACTTCCATATAGACTTCCTTGCCGACCAGCGTAACTTTACCAAAAATGGCGACTCTATTTCATGCACGATTCTGGCGTGAATGGTCTGCATTGTCAAGCGTATCACGAACTAAATCATGTAATAACAAAATCATTGTGGTCCTTATGTAAGCCTCAGCGTGAATTGCATGTTAAACTTCCAATTTACAAATCCTAGTTTCCCTCAGAATTGATGCAGACCTACAAAATTCAGTATTTGGGGTCGCGATTTAACCCTTTTAGCGCATTACAAATTTTAACAACAACTGAGTCATTAAGCTTGCAATGGATACTTCTTGTTGTTGTTGGGACACTTTGCCCTCACCTGGAGATCGACCCAATGAACCAATTTTCAATTTTTACAGCTTAAAACATCGGTATTGACATGACGCAGGGCCTTTTGAAAATAATTTACCGTAAGTACAATGTTCTTGTTATTTTTGTTTTTCTTGTTGGGACTTTTGCTCTCATCAAAAGATAGAACGAATGAACCGATTTTCAATTTTTATAGCTTAAAACGTAGGTATTAACAAGGTCCAGGTTCCTGTTAGGAATTTTTTGCCCCCACGTAGTGATCGATCCAATGAACCCATTTTAGATTAGTATTGCTTAAAAGATAGGTATTAACAACGTCCAGGGCATTTCAAAATAACTTTAATAGGACTACAATATTCTTGTTGCTACTGTTGATGTGCCTGTTGGGATTTTTGCACTCACCCAGAGATCAACCAATCAACCCATTTTAATCTTATTTCAGCTTAAAATACAGGTATTAAAAAGGCCCAGGGTAGTTATTTTAACGTGACTGTAAAATCTTGTTATTGTTCTTGTTGGGACTTTTTGCACCTAGGCACCGAACCAACCTATTTTAAATTTTCGTGGCCTAAACTGAAGATACTGACTGGCGAGGATCAGGTTTTCAAAACTTTATTAGAATGGGACTACAGTATTGTTGCTGCTGTTCTTATTACTGGGACATTTTGCCCTCACCTAGACATCCAACCAAGAAATCGATTTTTAACTGCTTATGCATGTAATGCATAAAGCAGTTATTGAACAGTCGGGGAGAAAAAGGGGCTTGCGTCGTGAGCTATTGTTAAATGACGTTTCGTCCCACTCCAATCGTTTTTTGAACGGGTCATGCCAATCACTATTGTCGTATGGCCGGAAGTGGCTGAAATATTAGTCGATTTTTCATGATTTCGATTAGAAGACGTGTCAGCAAATTGTAGGCGTTGTTATTGAACAGTTTATAGCTAAATCGTTTCCATATGAAGGGTTGTAGGTCCTTGACTAAAACTTTTTTTCCAATTATGTTTCTGTATGAAAAAAAGTTGAACCGGAACTGGCCCAGCTTTTTTCAGGTTATGACAACATGCACGGAAAACGGAATTCTATCTGTTGTTGGGCTATTGGCAAATTACTGGAAAAAAAATGGCGGCTGCTTTACGGTTCGCAGGGAAGGCTGCCCTAGGATTCTGTGCGTATTGGCAACTCGTGTAGTTATGTGACTCCTGCTAATCAGGTAATTATTGTATAATCGATTATTTAGTGTAACTGTTTGTTGTCGCCCTGGAGGGGCTCGTTTCATTGGCTCTTGGTATAATCAATTTGACAAACGTGTGAGACAACGCGATAGTGCATTTAGGTGCGTAGCTAGTGGAATAAAGGCAGATTAATAAATTCATTCCACGATCAATTTCGATAGTAAAATAAACAATAGAGGGAACAAGTTTACACTTTACGCGGCTTATGGGAAGAATAAGGGCTCATCACCGATTGATCTCTCGTTGGGCTAGGATGACGTAAAACTGAACAACATTTTTGCATAAAATTTTTGGGGCAAAGGCTTCGTTTGGCCGTCAAAAATTATTGAAAACCGCACTCTTTGCACTGACGGACGAGAGGCCGATTTCATCCCATGTTCTCAGCCGATATTTTTTCCCGTAAACAGTTCGGATAAGTGGGTTGTTATTGTCGGTTTCGTGTGGTTTTGCTGTTATTGTCGGTTAGGTTAAGAACCGGCTTCGGCATTTCACTTGAGGTAATGAACTGGTTGGGGTTTGGCGTTTCACTTGCCGGACTTTCGCCCAGTTTCAAGCTTTCTGGCGCGGCGCAGTGCTAACTTTGGACCTTCACTACGGCCAAACGGTGCGTTTCCCCCAAAAAATCGAAGAGGAAAACATTACTCAGCAGGTAATTCTTAGTCCATTAAAAAAGAATTGGACCAGAGCCCGTTTTCTTCCTATGTTCCCTTTACGCACATGGCCCGAATTCGAAAAAAAGAGAAAAAACCTACCTTTAATTTCCACGGAAGGCACTACAAATTCGTCCCAAATTGCGGAAACTCGTTAAATCATCATTAACGTAACCTAACCAATTAACTGCCCCAGTATGAAATGCCAAACCCCAACCAGTTAACTACCTCAGTATGAAATGCTAAACGCCAAACTTACCTAACCTAACCTAACTGACAATAACAACAAAACCACACAAAACCACACGAAACTGACAATAACAACCCGCCTACCGGAACCACCCAAAAGAGAACTTTGTCTTTCGTCTATGAAAATAATAACGTTGCGATTTTTTGCATAAGCAGTTTATGTATTTCTGTATGAAATTCTTGCACGAAACTAACAATTACAACCCGCCTATCGGAACTGTTTACGAAAAAAATATGTAAGGTACCCTGCCGGCCCGGTGGGCGAACGCAAACACGCTATAGAAGTACGGATTGTGGCGCTGCAAATCGACCGTTTTTTAAGTCGTTTTAACGCATTTCCGCGCTCTAAACCAACTGTCCCTGTATGTAGGAAGGTGTTGGAGCCATTTGGAATCAATATTGTAAGGATATCGAGTATATTCCTAATGTAAACTTTAGCCCAATAGAGAGCTTTGTCTTTCATCTATGAAAATAATAATGTTGCAATTTCATAATGGTAAGCGTTCTTTGATAGCAAGTGTGTCAGATTTTTTCATCCAATGTGCAGCTTGGATCATCATGGAAACAAAGTACATTATCTTGTGTCATTGGTACATACATTATCTTGTTTCATTGGTGTCTAGACGGGATCAACGGATTTAAGGACAACCCCCCCCCCCCCCACCCAAGCTTTGCCTAAATATTATATTTTTTTTTTATTCATTTACATTTTGTTTTATAAATTTCAGTATTTCCGACTGAGGTCCATTTTTCAGAATGAGTTTTTTTTCTTGGGTGTGATGGTGGGATGGTAGTTGTTGCTCCCCCTACTCCTCCTCCAAAAAAAAAAATCGACCATGGTCGTATTGCATGCCTGAATGTTTAGACCTATTTAATTGATTTGTACTACTGGAACCTACGTTACTTTTAAAAATAAGAGCGTAATCTGAGCATTGGTTATGATGGCTTCTGCGTAGCGATTGTGTCCTCCGTTCTTCAACTGAAGGGGGGTATTTAACGGGGGGGAGGGGAGCCAAGCGCAGGGGGCGGCAAGCAACAACATTACTCTTCTGCTCAAACTTGGAACTTGATACATCCAGCTTGATAATCTTTTTGGCATAAGCAGTTTATGTATTTCTTTATGAAATTCTTGTTAATTTCTGTCGTTTAAACTGTAGATATTAACAAGTCCTATGGCCTTTTGAGAGTTATTTTAATGTATTGCATTGTTTTCGTTGTTCGGCTTTTTTTTTTTAGCCACCTATAGACATCGAATGAATGAAGCAATCTGAAATTTTTGTAGCTTTAACAGGTTAAATAAATACGGATGCAAACCTATTAACGTTGCCTTAAATGCCAGACAATCTCAGCGGGGAATTGAACCAACGACCTTTGAAACCAAATACCAAGGTCCTACTGACACGGCCTGTCGTGATGCTGCATATGGACGTTTCCTTTAAAAATAAAAATGCCGTGTCATTATGGCTCAGCGGTAGGACTTCGGCATTTGGCTTCAAAGGTCGTGGGTTCAAGTCCAAAAGACAACGTAAAAGGTTTATATCCGTAGTTATTAAACCCTTCTGAAATGCTTTCCGTCGGTATTAACAAGGTTCAGGTTTTTGTTAGTTATTTTAATGTGTTTTTCAATTATTGTTGTTGTTGTTCTTGTTGTTGGGATTTTTTTCGTTTATCTCCTTTATTTCAAATGTCGTTATCTCAGCTCTCGTTTATCTCATTTACGTAAAATCTTACTCGTTTCGTTATTCTCAAATTTGGTTTATCTCAGTTATCCCAAATCTTGGTGATCTCATTTATTACAAATTTAGTTACTGAATTTATCTTAAATATCTAAAGAAATTAAAAGATATTAGTATTAAAAACATTTAAGCGTATAAAATAAGGATGTAAACCTTTAAGAAAATCTAATGCTCTAATGCGACGGAGGCGACACCACAAAGAAGCATAGCGGTAAGTTGCCGCATTATTAAAGAAATGCTGGGTTTGTAGTCTTCTGTACGCCGTAACCGGCGAGAAGACTATTGCAACGACTTTGTCCGTCCGTCCGTCCGTCCGTCGCTTTTTTCAACTTCGCAACAGTACCAGATATTGACGACCATTGTTTACAAGGTCCATTGTTTACAACGTCCATTGTTTAATAGACTGCTTCGACGCGTCCATTGTTTACAACGTCGAGTTTAATAGACTGCTTCGACGTAACTAAATTAAATAATAACAGCAGTTGTAGTGGTAGTGCATGATAGAGGTGTGCGCCTCAACATTGGAAGTGGAGGAACCGTACAGAAGACCGGTGCGACTAGGCAGTCGCTGTAGCCGCTTGATTTGTTTTGCGAACCTTGATGCAAACATTAAACCGTAAAATGTACTACAAGAACTGTAAAATGTGTCCCAACTTTTGCCTATACCAGGGAATATCTGCATGTCACAATTGAACTGACACCGTGATTATTGTATATGAGACTCTGTACCTTACTGGTCTGCGTATAAAGTGATTAACCAATGAGACACATTCATAATGAGTGGTACAATTTGCGCTGGAATTAAATCGTGTTAGTTGGAGCATCATAAAGGAGATCCCATAGGGTTCAATGAAATATCTGTCATAACATGACAGCATGTTCCATCAAATGTATTTATTTATTTGAAACATTTGAAACATTTTACATCATTGTCCAAATGGACTGCGATGAAACATATAGTCAACAACAAAAATATTAAGTAATAGTTATTGGTTAAAAACTATTGGTTATCGATTTTTAAACCACGGCTGCGATGATTTGGCCGTGAGACATGCAAATACGAAGCCCCCGAGACGATTTACATGTCTTGCGGCCAAATAATCGATAACCAATAGTTCTTAATAAATAACACATTTATATCACGGTTGGGACGTCAAGCTAACTCGTATTTAATTAATTCGTGTTTGTGTTTTGTGAAAAATTTCTCAAAAAGACTAAAGGTCATTCCATTTTAGTTTACTGAGGGTGGAGTGGTTGGTAGACCGACGAGTCGTTTGCGTCCGTTTGTGGGGGAGTGGGCAGGAAGGATACGCAGCGTCGTTTCGCCGTATTTCACACTAGCCAGGTCGCTTGTGTTTTCGAAGCTTTTCGGAGTGATAGAACTTTGATAAAAGGCTGCAGGGATAGAATGACATTCTGGGAAGGTATGTAATTCATTTAGAGCGTTTGTAGTTTGAGAATTGTTTAAAAACTAGGTAATAAGGTAGCGGTATGAATGAAGGTCATTGCATTTTAGTTTGTGGAGGGAGGGAGGGGGGAGTTAACGCAGCGTGAATGGCTTAGATATTGGCCAGACGTATAAGAGTTTGCAGGGATCGGATTTCATTCCTTTTAAGTAATTAAGTGTTGGGCGTTTTTATTGCGTTATGTTTTTTTTTTCACGATGTATTTAGTCGTTGGTGTGTGTTCCCGGTCGCGTGATCCGGAAGTGTCAAAAGTGTGGGTTATCGGCAAAAGTGTGAGGTAACTTGATAACCCACACTTTTTGCGATGACGCACACTTCCGGTGTTGGTTAACGGGATTTAACCAACGGAAATTTAGCATGGCGTTGAGTTAGTGTGATGTCACAGCCGTGGTATAAATTTTGTTATAATTTGTTTTATTTAGTTAGTTTTGGTGTGTTAGTATCACTCCTTTGAAGGGCCGAACCACTCTCAATTTGGCGGCCTCTTTACCAGTTTTTGGCTTTGTTTATTTTTCTTTGTTTTTACAGTTTGTTTATTTTTCGTGAATTGGACGTGAATACAATTTCTTTGCAACGTTGTTTATATTTATCGTGATACACTAGTGTGTGTCTAGGCACGCACGTCAGTATACACGTTTTCATTGTCCGAACTTTGGCCGTCCAATGAGAGACGATGCCGACAATACTAACAATGGTTATAACAATATTTTCGTGCTTACGCGCACTCCCACGCTATCCCCGTTACGCCCTCAGGCTCCAAACCATAAAAGGTACGCAGTTCGTATCTTGTACTGCATCCATTCGTCCAATTTCATAGCTGGAAGCTTTCCCGTTATCTCGGTATCGATGAATAATCACCCTATGGGATTTAACATGGGGATGAGCGGACTAGCTTGCTAGCTAGTAGTAACACATTTTTAACGTTATTGAGGGTCAGGTTTTGTATTGAAAGTAGCTTAGCTGGCATTCCTACACGAGTTAATTTTTGTCAGGTGGGTCATTGCTCTCGATTTTAACTTTTGTACCGCATTATTATTTTTCCCTAAGTACTACCTGAAATGTGCCCAACTATGCTTCAGGATATAAGACACTGACGCAATGGCGTCACGCTACAATGGTTTACAACCTCGACAATTGAATTGATGTGATGTTTGTTGTGATGTTTGTTGCCTAACTTGGCGCGACACACTAGCGTGTATCTAGATATGCAAATGTATAGCACTGAGTCTGATGAGTTTACCGCAAACAGGATGAAACGTCACTAGTTTTTAATTTGTTCATGGGTGACTAAATCTTGTTTTAAAGTTAATTATTTGTTTGTATCTTTTAATGTGCTTCGAATAATAATAAATAACAATGGAGGTGTCGGCCAATAAGCTTAGAGTTTGTTGAAGGCCCAAGCGGCAGATGTTAAGTGGAAGTTACCACCATCGTGTCAGTTGTTTTTTTGCCACGTGACGGATGAAACTGGAGTACCCAGAGGAAACCTCGTGCAAAGGGCGGGAAACAACCAGAGAAAACTTCCCTTCAGATATTCCACTTCCCTTCACTATGATCGAGGCCAGAGATGATTGTACAGCCAAGACGCCTATCGACTCTGACGCCCCCAGTATAGGGCCGGATTAAGGCAGGGACATTAGGGGCATTTGTCCTTGACCCCGAATTTCTAAGGGGCCCCCGGCCCTGCTGAAAGCTTTTAAAGCTAAACAAAATTTCTGTCATAATGTTTAACTATCAAAACAAAAAAAAATTGGGCAGATAAAGGGCAAATATTGAGCAAGAATTCTAAAAGGTAAGATACTAATTGACAAGTAAAATTCAAAAATTCTTCTCATTCCAGCAAGTTTCTTCCATTTGCCCTTAAGTAAGGAGCTGTTTATATAGAAAAGAACTATGGGAAGGGGAGAAGGTCCCCTCTATAATTTTGTCTAGAGCCCCGAGTAACCTAAATCCAGCCGTGCGCCCCAATGCTTGCAGCTACCCGTGCACCCAGGGTAAGCATGTTTTGAAGGAATAATACGGATAAAACACGGAAAATGTGTTTAAAGTTTGGAATGAGCCTCGTTATGGGTCGAAAAGATGTAACGAGTTCAAACACAGTATGAGAAGTTCCCCTGCTCTGTTTCGCGTCACACGTCACAAAAATGCGCCTAACAAATGCAAAAACCAAAGGAAAACAAATTTCCTGATTAGCAAAGCCCTGCCTGAACAAAGTTCTGCGAGAAACGAGGCATCTGGCAAAAAAATTAGTTTTTGCCCTGGGCCTGGGAAAGGGGAGAAGATTTTGACAGGATAGAAGAGAGAGAGAGAGGGTGAATCTTGCATGGGCCCATACAACCCCTCGCATGTCTGCCCCAACAACTTGCTCTTTCCCCTCCCCGTTCTCAAAATCGACCTGTCCCGCTTTTCCCTGAGAATTCTCACTCAAGCTATCAGTGGTTGTGAGTCGGTCCAGCGGCTAAGGTCTCCACAGCACTTGGCTTGCCTGTTTTCTTGGGCCTTGGCGAACACGTGGGTTAAGATTCCCCCGGCTAAAAGTTGCCCGCCCACGCACCGAAGGAATCTGTGTCCATCGGCCTCTAAATCACCCACCACCCATGACCACCATGTCAAACCGGTAATGTGCCCCAATCTATTTTTTTCCCTTTTTAATCAACTTTTTTTTAATGTTGAAACTTTTTGATCCACATGTTAGGCATCGTTTTGACCTTGGCACTCATTTCGGCCGCTGTTCGCCGTGATTTTTCATTGATAACAAGTGTTGTTGATCCAAATGGTATTTTTCGTGATAAATAAACAGCGCAGAAGGGAATTTTTGAATCGGATTAGAATTTTAGTTATTTATGTTGGATTGATGAGCAGTGGACCCATCAGATATGATAAAAAAAAAAAAACAGTTAGGCCTATGGAATAAGACGCCAAAGTTTTGACATACCATCACCAACCATTTTTAACCTGCTACCTGTTAAACTTACTAATAGACCTAGAATTGGCCAAATTAAACGAAGATGCAGAGAATTATCTGTTAATAAATAATCATTATTTTATTCTTTTAGACGTCGGTTTGTAGTATGCTTATATAGCAATCAAAGTGTTTTCCTGTAAAATGTTTGTTTTACGTGATTTCATCACTATGTGTTTATAATCTTATCTTTATTATTTAAAATAAGATTTATTTTGCGTTTATTAATCCGTTCTTTAAAGAGTAAAAATGCATTTAATGAGTACGGCATGTTCAAACTGTAACCCATATAAGTTTGTTTTTTTTGTAGAATTCCGGGGTTAAATTAATTCATTAAATTAAAAGATTAATAAACGATTTTAAAATATATTTAAGCCAGTACGGTGTACATTAAAATGGGCCAACAACACTCAAAATAAGTTATCGCTAAACCAAAAAATGCGATGTGTACTTTAAACTTGATATGCTATTACGAAACTATGACGGCGTGGATGTACTGCTGTTATTTATTTGTTTGCTCGACGTGTTTAACCGGTATGAGAAATTTCCGCTAATTAACGGACTCTACTTTTTCCTAAGCTGGGGAGCATATAAACATATGAACATATAAACAAGTAATCTTATTTTAATGGTGACAGACGGCCTGTAATCATAGCGGATTAAACCAATAACTGGTAAAAAGAACCACCAAGTCTACAATGGTTCAACCTTTCAAAGAAGTGATAGCAACAGACCACTGCATAAATTCAGATGTAAACGTATTTACGTTGCCTTTTGAACTTAAATGTCAGTCAGCTTGAGCGGGAATCGAACTCACGACCATTGAGACCAAAGGCCGACGTCCTACCGCTCAGCCATATTGACACGGCTTTTCACTCAGCCATACTAACGCAGCGTTTGAAGCAGTAATAATGATAACAAAATGTTTAACCACAAAGTGGTAGGGATACAGCAGGATAATCCACTAACTCTGATCCGTGTTAGGACGTCTGCCTTTGGTCTCAAAGGTCGTGGGATCAATTGGGCGAAGTGGTAACCGTCTAACTGGAAAATCGCATAATTGGAAAAACGTATGCAGTATAACGGAAAATCGTCTAACACGAAATTCGTATAATGAAAAATCGTCTAATGTCCCTGCCTCGTTCGCGCTACCGCGCTCGCCGCGGCTATACATATAACATCAGAAACCGCAGGTATATTATTGTCCAGTTAGATGTTTATCCATTACACGATTATCCATTATAAGATATTACGTTTAGATGATTTTCCATTATACGATATGCAGTTTAAATGATTTTCCAGATATTTTTATTTCTACAGATATTAGACAATTAGGACGCGTTTATGCAACGAGACCTTCTCGCTCGCCGAATGCTATTTGCTATAGGCAACCGTTATTTATTTGCGATTAATTTCCCGTTTCCGTTAAATGAATGCCGTAATGGGCAACAAATTTAATGTAATATAAATAACAACACGGATTAAGAACAAAGAGCAACAGTCATTTTAAATATTGCTGCAATATTGTTGCAATTTCCCGCTATTTCCAAATTTTGCTATTCTCGCTGAAAAAAAACAGCTTCTAGTAGTGATCAAACGACGGCAGAATAAATAGCTACTCGCAGCGAGAATTCAAAATGCAATATGGCGCCCTTTTCGGGGTTGTCGAATCGAAGACAAATCATCGAATACCGGTATTCAGAAATCTGTCCGTCGTCTTGTACAGCAGTAAAAACTGTTTTGTAGTTGTCGTAAATCGATGCTGTCATGTTGCAAGCTTCGTACGTCGTGTCGCGAGGCACGAGGAGGAGATTTGCGTCCGCGTTGTTGTCATGGTACCACGTATAGACAACTTGAAAGCCACATTCTTCGGTAACGGCAAGAAGCAGCCAGCATATTTAGTATTAACCAAGTAAAAGCTAGTGAGCGAGAAAATTGTCGTTGCGTAAACCAGCCCTTATCCCCTTAAACGAATTTCCAGTTAGACTTTCGTCCGACGCCCCGGTTCGATTCCCGCTCAGGCAGTCTGGCATTTAAGTCCAAAAGGCAACGTAAATAGGTTTGCATTATTTATTTAACACGTTTCGAGCCATATTTGCCTTCCCGTCTTGTTTATCAACAGACCAAAACATTCGCTAAGTTTACCCAGCCATTGCTCGTCAGTTCAATGATCATCACTTGTGCTATGCTCAGGGACGACGCTAAGGGGAGGGGGGGGGGGGGGGG
>JAHWFP010119837.1:0-26540 GCA_023313725.1 Lithobius niger | reverse complement strand
GGCCGCCCCTCCCCCTTGCGCCCCCCCCCCCCTCCCACTCATCACATCAAAATAAAACGTATAAACGAAGAAAATTCTGGTTATTTATTAAGAATTTCTTTCAAAGCGACAAGAAGGACTTGAGGTTACATCAATAGTGCCAAGTTGTTACTATGAGAGTTGAAAGATCATCTTTTTTACAGCTGGATTTAAAAATGTTCCCAAAAAATAGGGTATGAAGCAGTTAAGAACGTTCGGTGTGAGAAGAATTACTAGAGTGTTATTTTGAATTTTTTTTTTTTTTGGGGGGGGGGGACTGCTAAAGTTGAATTTTTTGGTTTGCCCCCCTGGCTAAAACTGCTGCCCCACTGCCACCTCCCCAATAAAATGATTCTAGCGTCGGCCCTGGCTATCTAACTCTTGTTCAAGATATAAGACACTAACGATGAGGTGTTGCCCTCTACTACTACAGTGTCCTCGTACTAAGGCTAATTCGCTCAATTACATGTAGGCTAAACCACAATAACTTTTCGTTTTAAACCGTTAAGGTTCACTAAACGGTTCTAATAACAACCGACGAATAAAATATATAAATAAACCGATAAGCAAGCTGACTGTCGCGATTGATCTATGCTATTGATCAGTGACGTGACATTCTCTGTTAAAATAAAACTCTGGGAAATTGTTTCTCATAATGTATAAAAACCATGACTCCGATAGCTAAAAACTGGGAACATCTTTGGCGAGTTTTGAACTGTCGGACGCCTATTCGTATCCTGCTACTCCAGTAGTGACAATTTTCCGCAGTTGCTCGTTATATCCCCAACAGGGAAACTACATCGCACTGGTTGATTTGGGAGCAAAACTCGGGATTGCAGAAAATTGTTCGGTTATTAAATTCTGTATTGCCACCGAAGTTACCTTTTATTCAAGCAAGGGTCAAAGTTTCATATAAAAATAATGCTGTATCACGCATTTTATACTTGGAAGAGTTTTGAGCTGTCGGGCTCTTATTCTACTCCCGCTTACTTTTACTAATTAGTATTGATAATTTTCCGCAGCTACTCGTTATATTCCCAAACTACCTCGTACTGATCTCTTTTCAGATTTGGGAACATAACTCGGAACTGCAACAAACTGTTTGGTTATTTATACTTCTATTTGCTGTATTACCACCAAATTTACCATTTATTCAAGCATGGATCAAAGTTTAATATAAAAATAATGCTCTTCGCATATTTTAAAGTACACAAATACCGTAACCAATTTTACTGATTTTCGAACTTAAACCTACAAGTAGAGCATAGAACGCATGTAGAAAGTTTAAAATGAATTAGATAACAGGTTCAAAATTTATCGTGAATACTAACAGACGACAGATAGACAAATACTAGCTGAGAAAGCGAAAGGTGATATGCTCCCTCACTCCGGGGCAAAAAACCTTGCAATATAACCGGGTCCAACAAAACTATTAATCTAACTGATTCACTGCAATTTAACATTGGGACCTGTAACTACTTCACAATACCGCAGTTAGTCTTTTCTAGGGGAACTATGTGGTTGGGAAGGGGGAAGGAGCGGGGGAGGGGGGGTTGCAAGGACAAAATGTTGGATCTTCCTCAACGACTAACAATTTTGTAGTCAAACGGATGATTTCTCCCCCAACGCCCAACGATAAAAATAATTTCAAGGTCACGATATAGCTCCCTTCCATATTTTTTTTATTAAACAGCATGGGATTTAAAGTTGTAACTTGTTTTATAGTAGTTTTGATGAAAATTAAATACACTAAATTTGTTCTGCAGGCCTACAAGCATTCTCCCAATTGCTATTGTTTTATCTTTTAATTCGAACGTTGCTTGGTCTTTTTTCATATATATAGTGGTCAGTAAAATTCACCTCGAAGCGCGACAAACTCTATCGTTATTCACACTATGGCCCTAAATGTTGGTCCAAAAATCAGCAAAATAATTAATTGCTGCTATGTTTTTAAAGGCACGAACCCAATCTGGGTTATCTACCCCGCAACGATGAGGGGAACAATTTAGCTGGTAGTGATACGAGAAGCAACAATGTTAAACACGTGTCCTGGAATGCAACTCAATTCAGTTTGTTGAAGAGCTGTGACTTGACAAGGTTATATACGCCTTGACAAGCTAAAATAAAAAGAAAAACTAGAACTAATTATGCGCAGTGTAACAAAAATTACTTTTCGAACATGTTTATTAGGAGCCGTGGCGAAAGCCGTGCGCTCATCTTATGTACATAACATTACAAGCTCCGCACCACACCTTCATCACACCACGCATCACACGCTATACACCTTACACTGAATAACTTTTCAGTTCAGATGACCACAAACAAAAAGTGTACGAAGGTCCCTCGTACACTTTTTGTTTGTTGGCCTTCGTACACTTTTTGTTTGTTGTCATCCAGCTGCTTGCTGTGCTGTCATCCATCTCAAATTGCTCTTTTAATCCATCCCTATTTCAATTCAATTTTACCGATCATCCATAATCTTCGTCCAAATTTATTGTTTTTTTTTTTTGGCCGAGTGAGCGAACGAAGGGTGGACGAATACTGTACTGGAATTGGACGTTGTGTGTATCTGTCTGTGCGTTAGCCTGTTGGGGACACGCTAACATTCATAATTTTGTTTTGATTTCTGTGGAATTTCATGATATTCGAGCTTTGGTGCATGAAATGCATGAGTTCAGAGATGAAATTCCTCCCTCAAATATTTTCGGAGTTAGTCGGGGTTTTTAGGTGATATTTAGCAGCCGATTTTCAGTAGCGCTGTAAAGTACCACGATCTGTGAGGCCAGTGACCCCGAGCTCTACATGAACAACATAAATCCACCTGGCATAGTACAGCACCATTGAAAGTAAGCACAGTAAAGAATCCTGAAAATAGTACACGTGTTAAAAAATAAAACACTATTTCTGCTAATTTCACACGTTTTGAAACGTGGTCAATTCTTTCATCATTTCTATCGCCACGAGTCATGGCAGAGCTATCCAGATTAGCTTGTAAAGATTGGAATTGGGGCTCGTTCGCTTGCGTAGCTGTTCAGTGTTCGCTTCAGTGTTCTATTACTTCATATGCTGATTGATTTTAGTGTTCCAAAGTGACAAAACGCTGCGAGACATCCGATTTTATAGCACGTCGATTAGGGTGCAATAAACGACTTTCCATTCTCGTTTAACTTAAAGGAGTGTGAAAGACCTTTGAAGGTAATGACATCGTTCAGACTGCTTTGCTTAAACGATTTTACCTCCTTAAACCAGTTTTAGGCTAGTATTTTGTCCACTGAGGGAGGCGAAGGCATTGCTGAACGGCCTTGAATGGAATGTTGCTGTAGCGCTCTTATCTTCCTTGCACTATGATACTATTGATACACGACGAAAGTGTAAATTTATTTACAGAATCCCCTTCGATAGTTAATCACGGGGAATGCAAAACTATAGAGGTTGTTGGCCTTAGGCCTTTTCTGCCTTTTCTGCCTTTTCTCCGTTTTTTGGCCCGATGACAAAATGCCGTCCGCTTTGTAAATCAATGGGAACTAGTTGGCCGTTTATGGGCTGTCACGCGTTTTTGCTGCCGTCGTCATAAACGGCCACGTCGGATATGCCGTCGTATCCTATAAAACGCGAGTAGCAAAAGTCTCGCCGCTCGTTCTAAGTCCGTAGCTGTCTGACATATTGTTGCGCGGCACGGATCCATCGTTTACAATGTTGAAAGTGGCCGCCAGCACTGATGTGATATACCTGCAGCCATAAGGCCAATGTCGCATTCCTAAAAACAAACCCAAAACGCGCGGGACATTTGCCGTCAGGTACCACGCGGCACAAAACGAAAGTCTTAAATCGACGACTGTCCTCATAAACCTATAGCTCGTTGGAACTGTTCAAAGAAGATTAGGTATCAAGTTTCCCCTCATTCTTTGAAAAGATCTGGCGAATGTAAAGATGAAAATCTATTCTTTACCACTTGATTCCTTGTACACGTATAATTTAATAAATTAAAATATGTTCCATTCATCTGCATAATCTTTATAAAGTGGAAGGTTTTGTTTAACTTGCTTAAGTGTAATTATTGTGAGTGAGGGATCTGCAAGTCCGACTTGGTATTTGCTTAACCACCCACACACGTTTAAGCTTGAATCACACTGCGAATGGTTTGATAATAATAGGCTGCAAGTTTCAAACCCTACACACTCGTGGGTTCTCACCAATACTAGCAAACAGTGCGTGGATTAGTCTGGATTGCAGACATTATTGATTTTACTGTACGAAATACAACAGGTAAAGGGCAAAACTTTGCGTTTTGGTGGATGGATTATATTGGCGCCTTGGTTTTGGCGTTTTGCGTTTTAGTGGAATACGTCGACGTCACGCATGCTGTTTATTGCAAACCAACATTACAAACCAACTATAACAAATTCATTAATCCGTGAAGGGATTGATTTTTTCCGTTTTTGAGCGTGCGCGAGATTATATGACCTTGACGACCAATTCCATGCAGATGGATCCATCAGTAACATCTAAGAAGACCTCACTTCTACTCAACAGACACGTTTTGGAACGAATGATGAAAACGTAAATTTGCAAATTAAAACGTCTACTGTTTACAAAATCTCCTCGAAACAAAACTTGTTATGGATTCCCGACAAGCTTTTCGGCCGGTTGAAGTTGTGATATCAAACGCCAAGCTCTTTCGCCAAGTTAATCCCACAATAGTTCGAAGGTTAAATAAAAAATATTTACTGCACAATTTTCAATTATTTCACTTATATAGTCGGTGGGATTATTTTGACGAAAGATCTATGCATTTAAAGAGCTACGACTTCAAACGACTGAAAAACTTAGCTGGAATCCACAACAAGATTTGTTTTGGGGAGATATCACATATTTTCGCCCCGAATTGGTAAAATATATACATTTTCTTAGCAGTTACGAGATAAAAAGACGAAAATCTAATTTTACGGTCCTTTTTTGCGATTTAGTAGGTTTCCATTTTGAGGACAGCAGTAAAGTGGACTTAACATTTCAGCAACATGGCATGAAGTCTAACAGCAAATTCATTCATGTGGGCTCAGTTTTGGAACACTAGTTCAAATCTACGTAAATGTTGCAAACTCTTTTAGTTTTCCTGTTTTTCTCCACGTGCGAGAAGGTTTCGCTACACTCACTTAAACGTATGTAAATGTTGCAAAAGGTATATACGCGCAGTATGAAAGAAAATAGAAAGAAGGTTTGTTGTACATTAAATGTCAAATGACTTCGTTTTGTGTTATAATAGGTTTACGTATGTCTTAATCTTCGTCGAGAAGTCCATCGAGAAGTCCATATTTATTGTTGTAAGTATAGGAGAGCAAGTGAGCAGGAGAGCAAGTGGATACACGAACCCTTGTAAACTTTAGTGTGAACTACATTTAAACCTCCTGCGTCCCAAATGTATTCGATCTCGTGTCTTCTAGGCTTGGAAGCCAAGGTGTTGTCCACTCTGCAGTGATTTGCTCGCTCTGTTCCCACGGAACCCTCACAAGCTTTCTGCCCGTGAAATCCGGGTTCGATTTTAGCCACGTCTGCCCCCTAGCTTTTTCGGAAAGAGAAGGGCCCTGTGGTGCCTCGTCCTCATGTCGATTGTGGCATGTCAAAGATCTGGGTTTTTCGCTTGGATTTTTCCAGGTAAAGTATCCCTCTTATCGTCGTGGGGCAGATAAGCTAATTAGATTTGTGCTCCCTAAAAACAAACAAACAAACAACAACAACAACGAAATGTTGAGAAGGGCCCTATGGTGCCTCGTGCTAGTGTCGAGTGTGGCATGTTGAAGATCCTGGGTTTTCCACTTGGATTTCTCCACTTAAATTGTTTCTCTCGTCATCGTGAGGCAAATATCCCAGTTTGTGTTTGTTCTACCCATAGCAAAAACAAAGAACAAAACAACAAAATGCCATGTAACTCTGCTTTTAAACTAGTATTGAGATTGGTTGGTAACTTTTAATTTACGCTTCCCCTAAACCCTAAATCAGCAAATGGCACGTCCCACGGTAAAACTATAGGTATATGCAAAATATCAGCTTTACTTACCACATGGAAGAATTCATTTTCATGAATTAGTTAGTCACTAGCCACTAGCCACCATTAATATGGATATGTAGAATGTTGTGTTGAGCTTGCTAAGTTTGTTGTGTACCATTGTTTAAACCAACAATGTATTTTCTGGAAAATTAGGTTACTGGATAACTGAGTAATTTCGAGTTACTGGGTCAAGTCAGGTATGAACAATTTTGGGCCACCTAATCAAAAAACTGATCCAGTTCCAACTTTTGTGCGATAGGCCTACTATGATGAACCAATGATCAAGTGATAGTGCAACGTGGGACCCGAGCATCTTTTGCACCACCCCTAATTGTGGCACTGTATCCAACTGCATTCTAAATCCGTTGAAAATGACTTTTAGGATGCGCAAAGGTACGAAACTAGTTAAAACGGTGAGTTTGTTTAATTGCGATACAAGTTTTTTAATGGTTTTTCTCCAAATCGTACGTGCTTGCCTGTGGGCGTGTGTGTGTCAGAAGGATAAGTTCAATACACCAGCATTTAGGGGTTTGGCGTACGGGTGTAATGTAAACTTGTGCCAAAGAGTGAAATAAAGAAATAACATCTGCAAATATCCGCAGTTCCCAGAGGCATATGTCCGATGTTTCGTCACAGAAGATCATTTCTCTTCAATGTCTTCAAAATTACGGACAACACGGGAATGCAGTCTAAAATTTTTTTGCTGTCCCATCTCCCCCCCCCCCCTCCCCCATATTTTGTCTTCGATATGTCCCAGAACTAAACTAATTTCTTTGGACATGCAGAGGGCTTTTCTGCTCGGGGGCAGCCTTGATGCAGCGAACTGAATTTGCTATTATGTACTGCACCAGTTTCGCAGCTCCCGTTTTTTGCTCGATCCATTACCTCTTATTTTCACCAAGCGATCCCTGACCAGTTTTAATAGCCCACGATTAAAGAAAAAAAATGCGCAAACAAGAACCACAAAAAAATGGTGAGATGTCTGGAAATTGCCAACTAATTGTTTCTTGATTGAAGTTTCCTACAAAAAAAAAATTAATTAACCATCAACATTATTGGGAAGAAAATGTATCATAAAGGAGATCTCCACGCATGTCAGATAATTGAACCTTGCCAGAACAAACCCTTTATTATTATTTTAACCTACGTACAACATATGGGAAGGAAAGGGTTGCCACAGGGTGTGGCAAAGCACCCGTCCACTTTGTTCCACCAGGAAGGAACATCAGAAAACATCAGAAGTCAGAAGGATGGTACAAAATTCTTGTTCACAAAAATTGCGTATTAAGAATGTAAAATACTTCAAAGCATCCTGACTTTTCACTGGGAGTGGATTTGGGGAAGGGAACGAGTTTCGAATGTTATGTCACTGTCTGAGTGAGCGAAACGAACATTCTTGTTACTCTGACGATCTGGCATTTTCCCCTGTCTCTCTCTCTCTCTATCTGCATTTTTGTTCTGTATTTACGTCCAAAAGCATAAACTCACTCAAATGAAATTTAGTAGGCTACTTTTTTTTAAGTAAGGGTGAACGACGTTTCAGAAAAAAAACTACTCCCTTCCCCCCCCCACCTAAAATCTGAAACATGATCTAACCCAGAAATTTCTCTGGCCTTCATCCTCAAAGAAATCACTTTTCAATTGGTTAAGCCATTCCAGAGTTAGGGCGTGTTTATGCAACGGCTCGCCTTTACATTCTCGCAGCGAGAAGCTAATCGTGATGCCAAAGGTATCGTTGCCATGGTAACAACGCTACCTGGATTATCTTAATTCGACATCGTTTGAATAAATGATTGCAGTCTTATAATCTGTGCCAATAAGATAAAGAATTCCTCCTGACAAAACAAGTTTCCCAGTCGCATCTTCACTCACATTATAGGCTGTTTTCGTTGCTAGGTGGGAGAGCTAAAGCCACCGCCATGTTGGAATTTCAGGTGATTTCTAGCTTGTTTTTTACATTATTACATGTAATACCAATCAGCAAACTAAAGTACGTCGTTAATTTCGAGCTTGGCATTCGTAAATGCAGGCATTTCAAAGTAGGCAGCAACAATCAGAGCATGCGCGTGCAGCAACAATCACTGAATGTGCACGCGTCATACATATGCAAATGAAAAAAATTCCTTCCAAAGTATTGAATTGGTTTTGTTGTAAATTTAAAGTAACATTAATTTTTGTTATTCCGGTTTTTATTCCACTTTACTGCGTACCACTAAAAAGGTACACTGGTTACAAACAAAAACGTCAAGTATTCTGTAAAAAAATGGGTTGTATATGATTGAAGTTTCACTTTACTTGATAAAATGCACACGGATAAAAATTAATGATATTTAATTGAAATAATCATATCTACGTTTCAGAAAATTGCATCTGTTTAAGTGCTGTTGTGTTTTAACAATAATGTAGGTGGTAAACCACAACAGCACTTAAACAGATGCAATTTTCTGAATTGTACATTTGATTATTTAAATTAAAAATCATCAGTTTTTATCCGTGTTCATTTAACAAATAACGTGAAACTTCAATCATATAACCCTTTTTTACGGCACACTTGGCATTTTTGTTTGAAGTCCTCTCTCCAGCAAAACTAAAACTATTAATTTCTCCGTTTCTATTCAATATATTTCGACCAAACTTGGCCAGATAGTAGATAGCAACTGTTCCCAAATTTACACCAACTTTTATGCAATTCCGTGCAAGAGTAAACGTAGAAAGCCACACGTAAATTTGAAAAGTGTTCACTTGTTGTTGTTGTTCTTGTGTGACGCGGTTTCAGAAAAAAAAAACTACTGCACCTACCTAAAATCTGAAACATGATCTAAGCCAGAAATTTCCCTGGGCTTCAACCTTACCGGGACCACTTTTTCAATTGGTCGATCCATTCCGGGGTTACGGGACCCTAAACGATCATTTTGATTGTTTTACATTGTTTTAACCATTGTATTTAGGGAACAATGCCACTCAGCAAACTCCACATTTATTCTTCATGGACGTGTTATGTCTTTGTTTAAAAAGTTGATTGTTGATTGTTGTTGTTCCGCCCGGGAATTTGGCAGTTGCAGACATAGGGCCTTAGGGCTTCGGGCTGATGACCAGAAGTGGTTAACGCTCGTTAAACCCTTTGAAACTCTTTGAAAGAATCAGTGTTTCAGCTAAACGCATATATTTTTAAACCAAACTAAGCTGCGTTGTTAATTTCGAGGCCGAAATTGGCAGCTAAAAACTATAGAATTGCGTATTTATTTCGCAGATGCATGCTTTCAGAGCTGAGATGAATTGTTTCAAAGTGGGCAGCAACAATCGACTGTATGCATAAACCTTTGCAGCGCGACGCCATAGCCGTAAAAAAGGCACACGGATTACAAACAAAAACGTCAAGTGTGCCGTAAAAAAGGGGTTATATGATTGAATTTTCACTTGTTAAAAAGTACACCGATAAAAATTGATGATTTTTAATTGAAATGATCAAATGTACAATTGAGAAAATTGTATCTGTTTAAGTGCTGTTGTGCTTTACCTATGATATATTTAAAACGTAAAGCACAACAGCACTTAAACAGATGGAATTTTCTCAATTGTACATTTGATTATTTCAATTAAAAAATCATCAATTTTTATCCGTGTACATTTTAACAAGTGAAAATTCAATTATATAACCCCCTTTTTTACGGCACACTTGACGTTTTTGTTTGTAATCTGATATCTGACTAAAAATCGGTATAGTGTATGTTGTGGGCAAAAACAGCAGAAATCCTTCTGCATCTGATATTATTTATCACTAGAAGTCGGTACTAAACCAAAAACAATAAACTGCAAACAAAAAACCTGCCACGTTTGAGCCATTGAACGTGTGTGATATCAAAAACGAGCCAAGATTCCACCCATACAACGCATACAACGCAACTTTAAAACTTGGCGCATTGGTATATTTTTTTTACTTGAATAATTTGGTTTTCGAATAGTGAATTTTATCGAAAAAATGTTAAGGACGTTTGTTACAATATCTTTTGGTTGAATTATTCATAATCACTTAATTTACAATTCATTTTTACAAGTCTGATGGCGCTGTTTTGTTGAACCACTGCAGACTAGCGTGTTGCACTTTATGTGTGACGTATAACACGGTATTATTGTGAACCCTTTCTGACGTTGCGAAAATCGGAGACTCTGCGATTTGTTACTGAGTTTTAGCTGTTCGCAAATAGTTTTTATTAACCGAGAGCAGATTGATTGTCGGATTGAATGATTGATCGTTTCTACAATGATGTTGTTATTTCGCTTGTCGTTGTTGTTTGTTTTTGGGAAGCACGAACCCAAACTGGGTTATCTCCCCCACGAAGATGAGAGGGACAAATTTAGCTGGAGACACTTTGCTTGTATTTGAATTTATGGGCCAGAGCCTCGACCCGAAGTCCTGAGTTTGCGTTGCGTGAAACAGTAATGAAACAGCAACAATAACAACAACGATGAACTACCGCGTAATCTTGATGCTGGTTGTAGGTCTTGGGTCTTCCAAAAGAAAGGCTTGCAATCTGCCAAGTTTTAAAGTTGCGTTGTATATCTGATGAGTGGAAACTTGGCTCGTTTTTGATATCACAGACGTTCAATGGCTGAAACTTGGCGGGTATTTTGTTTCCAATTATGTTTTTTGGTTTATCTATCATTACTTTTGGCAGCTACGCCTATCATAACATAATTTTTGTGTTACTTACAATGGATTCTTTACGTTTTTGGTTGTAAATCTTGCTGAAGACATACTTCTGAATTTTAAAACATTTTCGGTGTTGACTTTTGTGTAGATATTGGTAACTGTTGTGATTTTATGTAAGCCTCAGCATGAACTTCCATGTTAAACGTCAAATTTTGAACTCCTATAGTCTCGCCCAGAATTGACATAGACCAACGAAATTCGGTATTTGGGGTCGTGTCGTAACTATTTCACCACATTACAAATTTTAATGACAACAATCAAACCGTTCGGCGTTCACAGCATGGCCATTTCTTGTTGTTGTTGTTCTTCTTCTTGTTGTTCTTCTTGTTTGTTGTTGTTGTTGTTGGAACTCTTTGCCCTCACCTGGAGACCGAACCACTGAACTGATTTTCAAGTTCTATAGCTTAAAACGTAGGTCTGGACAAGGCATAGGGCCTTTCGCAGCCTATTTTAACGTAACTACAATATTCTTGACACGTTAAGCCAAGGGCGGATCCAGAACGAAGTCTTGGAGGGGGCCGCAGGATGATTTATCTGCGTTTTCGTGCATTTTTTTCGTAATTTAACTGCATTTTTTCAAAAATGTCGGCAATTTGTTCGTGTTTATTTGCCTTGGAGGGGGCCGCAGCCCCCTCAGCCCCTCCCTTGGATCCGCCCTTGCGTTAAGCCAAATGGGCAAAAACTTTTGCTCTCACCTAGAGATCGAACCAATGAACCGATTTTCAATTTGTATAGCTTAAAATGTAGGTAATTAACACCGACCAGGGCCTTTTGAACCCGATTTTGATGTGACTACATTATACTCGTCGGCAGAGCAATTATAATTGCAGAGCACTGGGCAGAAATCATTAATGTTGCTGTTGGGACTCTTTGTCCTCACCTGGAGATCGAACCACAGAACCGATTTTCAAGTTGTATAGCTTAAAACGTAGGTATGGACAAGGCCTAGGGCCTTTCGCAGGCTATTTTAACGTAACTACAATATTCTTGACACGGAAAGCCAAATGGGCTAAAACTTTTGCTCCCACCTAGAGATCGAACCAATGAACCGATTATCAATTTGTGTTGCTTAAAATGTAGGTATTAACACCGACCAGGGCCTTTTGAACCCGATTTTGATGTGACTCCACTATTCTCGTCGGCAGAGCAATTATTATTGCAGAGCACTGGGCAGAAATCATTAATGTTGCTGTTGGGACTCTTTGTCCTCGCCTGGAGATCAAACCAAAGAACCGATTTTCAAGTTCTATAGCTTAAAACGTAGGTATGAACAAGACCTAGGGCCTTTCGCATGCTATTTTAATGTAACTACATTATTCTTGACACGGAAAGCCAAATGGGTTAGAACTTTTGCTCTCACCTGGAGATCAAACCAATGAACCAATTTTTAATTTGTACAGCTCAAAATGTAGGTATTAACACCTATTAGGGCCTTTTGAACACGATTTTGATGTTACTGCAGTATTCGCATCGGCAGAGCAATTATTATTGTAGAGCACTGGGTAGAAATCGTTAAGTGGAGTAACAAATTTTTGCAGAAATTTTGCAGAAAACATAAATTTGGTACACAAGTCTTTCTTAACAGTAAAAATCGAATCAGCCATGGACCCCAATGAAATACCCAAAGTGCCATCAGTGCCCCCCCCCCTCCCTCCCGCCCCAGAACCTCCTCGTGATGCCTCCCAGGGGTTTGGGCAACAAATTTTTATAGATCAAGCTAAAAACATGAAATTGGGTGCAAAAGTCACTCTTAGTAGTATAAAACGAATCAGCCATGGAAAAGACTCTCTTATAACAGTTATTTTAAGGTGATTACAGTGATACGTGTAAAAGAATCTCCAGCTTGTTTTTTGGGTCGCTGGAGATTCTTTTACACGTATTAGTGCGACGCTGATGGCTTACATGTCTTTTTCTAATATCTGTTCCTTTAGGGCTTTAAGTTTTTTAAGGCTTACATCCGTATTTTATACGCTTAAGCGTTTTTTAATACTAATATCCCTTATTTTTTTTTCTTGTTTTAACAAGAATGATTTAATGGTTTTGGGATTTTGTAAGTCGAATACTTTATTTAAAAGGAAACTAGGAATACTAATTACTCGCAGAAAGGAACAAAGTATTAATTCTACAGAAATAGCACATTTCAGATTAGTAATTTTCATGTTGTTTGCTGGTAGGTGTGCCGTATTTTGTTTAGTTCGTAGTAACAATGCAACTTGTATTTAGTGCGGAGTTCTCCAAGCCGGATATATGCCGTGACAGCACGTCATGTGATGATTTCTTTACGTTTCTGGATTTTGTTGACGCTTTACACTTGGTTATTTTCGGTACTGATTCCTGTTTAGATATCAGTTCTTTTAGTTAGTGATGTTGTGATTTTATTATTGTTGGTTTTCTAGTCGAATAATTTCTTTTAACACAAACTAAAAATAACTAATTACACGCAAAAAGGAGTCAAGTATTAATTCTACATATTTCAGACAAATAATTCTCATAAAGTTGCAGTGTTCTGGTTTTCATTTAACCTTCGAACTATTAGTCGGCGCGATTAACTTGGCAAATGTTTTGGTGTGTTGATATCACTCCTTTAAAGGGCCGAACCATTCGGAACTTGGCTGTCCCTCTTACCAGTTTTGGTTTTTGATATCTTAACCCATAAAAACGGTAGTTGCCACTCTTTTGCCAGCGCTGGCCCAAATATGCTTTAAACAATGCTTTAACAATGATAAAAACAACAATATCTTTTCCGGCAGAAAAAGAAAAATAATTTATCGGAGGAAACAATGCAGAAGCAATGGTGTAACGATAATGCTGCAAACAACAATGGCTTTACAAACATGCATTGTACTTGGTTTCATGAAGTCACCTAATCGGGCTGAGTGAAAAAGTCACCGATTACAGGGCTTTGATTGACACAAAAAAATACGCAGTCGGATTCAGCATGCGAAAAAAAACCAGGCCACAGGACGTGAAAGACACCGTCTGCTCCCGGGTAACGAAATTGAATGAAGGATGGTGGAATGAATCACAGGATACATGGATTCAGTGAGCGAAGCAACCTTAGCGAAATTACCCATCTTCAAGAACCTGCATTATTTAAATTACACATTTCACTGTTATGGGGCAGCTGTACTCCTACATTTGCCCGTCTTCATATAGGTTGTGCAGAAATTTCATCTCCATCTGACATTGTACTTGCTTTCATGAAGTCACGTAATCGGGCTTGAGTGCAAAACAAAAAAAAAATATCTATCTGATCCCGGGTTACAGGGCTTTCAAAGACACATAAACTGCGCAGTAGAATTCAGTGCGGGAAAAAATAAACCCACAGGACATGAAAGACACCGTCTGCTCCCGGGTAACGGAAATGAATGAAGGACGGTGAAATGAATCACAGGATACATGGATTGAATGAGCGAAGCAACCTTAGCGCAATTATACCCATCTTCAATAACCTGCATTATTTAAATTGCACATTTCACTATTATGGGGCAGCTGTACTCCTACATTTGCCCGCCTTCATATAGGCTGTGCAGAAATGTCTTCTTTATCTGGCATTGTACTTGGTGTCATGAAGTCACGCAATCGGCCTTGAGTGAAAAACAAAAAAAATATCTATGTGCTCCCGGGTTACAGGGCTTACAAAGACACCAAAAATGCGCAGTCGGATTCAGTGCGAACAAAAACAAACCAGGCCACAGGACGTGAAAGACACCGTCTGTCCTGGGTAACGAAAATGAATGAAGGATGGTGAAATGAATCACAAGATACATGGATTGAGTGAGCGAAGCAACCTTACCGCAATTACCCGTCTTCAAGAACCGGAATTATTTAAATTACACATTTCACTGTTATGGGGCAGCTCTGTACTCCTACAGTTGCCCGTCTTCATGACGGGCTTTACAGCTAGTGATAAATAATTCTCACGTTGTTTGTTTGTTGATGGGCATAGCGGATTTGATTTGATTTGATTTTTATTTGAGTCCTTACGGGCCTACAGAGCCATGCACTCATATACTAACCTACCTTACCCTACTTAACCTAACCATAATCCTAAGCACAATGACACCCATCGATACAATTCCACGCCAGAGACCGAATTGCCACTATAAAACCAGTTGGAACACCAGTCCAACATTCCCACTGTTTAGAAAACTTCGGGATTGAAAAACAATGAAGCACACGCCACAGGTAGAGCATTACGCGGGCGACATTCACTAATTGACATCACCCCGACATTTCCACTGTGCATACAATTCTGGGATTGTCACTTTACGAAGCACTCTACACAAGCTGACAACAACACCCCATGCAGAGGAGCAAGCAGCAAAACCGCGAACTGTCAACGAAGCTCCAACCGCAAATTTTCTTTGTAACAACAATACAACTTATCTACATTAATAAAAACGAGTTGCAGTGTTGTAAAACGGCCAACCGACCCAGACGGACACCCGACCAATAATAACAGTATTCAATTCTTGTAAACGGAATGATTGTTCGTAATAAACTAAAAATTGATTGTTACCTATAAACTGAAACCGTAAGACAGATGGACAGATGGCCTGTGATGGCCTGTGAAGGCTACCATTCTGTAGAATAAACCTTAACCTAAACTGGATGACAAAGCCGGCGGGATAAAGATTTAGACTTTGCTGTACAAAGGCGTACTTATTTACTTCCGGTGGAAATATTCATATGAAAGTGTAGAGTCCGGGTCAGTGTTTGTTAGCCAGCGTGCTCAAAAAACATAGACGGCATATACGCCATCTACAACAAACACACGACAGGGCAAACGGTCCCAATATTGCAAACGATGAATCAAACATCACTCATGCTCCACCCTTGCTAAAGGTTCTGTCGTTGTGGACAAATAAAATAAAAGGATTAGTGGAACTCGGTTAAATAAAGCGAACGAAAATCAGCGTTTATTAGCCAGTGTGCGCAAAAATACGTAGACGGAATACACGCCTTCCGCAACAAACACATCAGGGAGCAAGCCGTCCCAATGTCACAAAGGGTGCATCAAACACCACCCTTACACAGCACTTAAGGGCTTCAGCTAGTTAGTTAGTATGGACATGGTTTTTCCATCAGCGTCTATAGGATAACCCAAAGGACGCTGATCTAAAAACCATGGTGTGGAGTAGTTACTCTCGGCAGATATGTGCCATTACAATGCGTCATTTCCTGTAAACTGACTAACGCTTAACATGCACCCGCTAAAACACGAGATATGCGACCCACACAATGTTTTTAACAACACCGGACAAAGCCCCTAGGTCATGCGCTCTACAAAACTTTTACGGTTACTAACAAAATTTTAACAATCCATAGTTTCCTCTATGCGCTAGTTCGCTCACTATAACCCAAGGACCGTCCATTCCCAAACCACCAAAGGTGAATTCATGACGCCCAATGCTCTCAGCAACTTTCATTTCAGACGGTCTTCAGAGTCTTTCACAATCGGCTTCTTAAAGTCTATGGGAATTAACACGACTTCCGGGCCACCAGTAGCTACGTCACGTTACTTTCCACAATTAGCTAGTCAGTAAAAGAAAATTGACGATTTTTGGTAGCAATATTTTCTTAGAAAGATTTGCCCGACGAACCAAGACAGTCACTCTCGGCAGATATGTGCCTGTATCTGTAATGTTTTGTCCTCATGGGCTCCCTGCGGTCTTGTCATGTATTCATGGATTGCTCTGTTGGTATGTTTGTTTTTAGTTTAATGTATTTGAGTAGGGCGCTTGGCTACGGGCCATTGCTCTCAATAATAAAACTCAATTCAATTCAATTCAAGTAATATCCAGCCGCTAAAACACGAGATACTCGACCCACACAATGTTTTTAACAATACCGGGACCATAATGCCCGATTGTCCAACAGATTTGCAGCAGTTTTTGTCACATGGAAGTATTTTATCCAGCTGCTCGTAAAACTTTTTCTCCAGATAAAGACAGGTTTTTATTCTCTGAACAAACTGTAACGGGTGTTAGTGGAAAATGTATTTGGGTTTTGAAAAAAATTCCTGCAGTGTCGTAAATCTGTGGCACGTGTGAGTGGTGCAGTATCATAGCCACAGGAAACGAGCCATGGCTTGGCCCACGGTAGCTGTGTGAGTCCAGTGCTTTCCACAGTATTCATCAATGGGTTGATGCAGATTGTGGACCCATGTTCGAATGTAGCAACCTAAGCTGATGATGATGCTATATGGCTCATGTATTGTACATAGCATAGCTAAGTAGTGTGATGCCGGCTGTGGTTGACTTCATAGTTGCTGGGCAAAAAATAATGAGATATGGCATTGTCCCTAAGATAATCTCAAGTAGTGTTTTTTCAAGAGTGGTGGTACGAGGGGTGATGTTACAGATTGCGGGTGTGCAGGTGCAAAGTATGCAGCACGTTTGTTACTTGGGCTGGCCTTTGGATGCTGATCTGTTGTGGGCTGCAGAAATGAGAGATCTAAGAGCACGTGGCTAAGCAGCGGAATGCTGATGAGACTGGCAAACAAGAGTACTGGTGGCAAACATACCATGCTACACAAGTTTTATCTACCTTTTGTGCAGTAATGAATTGACTTCCACTTGCCTTTCCTGTGCACCTTACAGGCTGGGTTGATGAACTTACACGTAAATGGTTGTTTATGTGTGGTGATTGATTGTCTCAAGCCGATGTCGATTATAGCCCTACATGTTGAGGCTGGGGGGTGCCCCAGATTGAGCATCTGTGTGGTGAACTTCTGCGATTTGTGCTTCGTAACAGCAGTATATGGATGATGTGGTTTATTAGGAAGGATTTTGATGGATTTTTGGAGCTTGATCCTGCAGACCCTCGAGATTATGGGGACTGGGGGGACATGGCACTCTGCTTCTTAGGATCACAATTGGGTTCATTTCCTGTGAAGCGTGAGATGTGCCCAGTGGCTCCTTGATTACTTAGGCACCTGGAAATTGTATTCTGAGCAGATTCATGTGGGAATCACAGCTAGGTATGGAGTGGTGTGGTCTGGAGATCAACTGTGATGAATCCATTGATCGGCTTTTACGTTCAGGATAAATTTAGACCAGGTTATGCTCACTTTCTACCTAGTGTCCCTAATGTAGTAGTGGCAGAACTTGCTGCAATCTCAATAGCCTTAGACCATGGCTTGGCAGTATAGGGCTTGGAAATTGTTCATTCTTGCCGATAGTCAGGTCAGTATCCAATGCCTGAGTGAGAAACTTAAAAGGGCATGTCGACGTCGTATATTCGTCCTGGAGATTGAATTGAAAGTGATGGGAACATTGAAATCAGGAGTGACACTGAAGGTGGCATGGGTCGCAGGGCACTCTGGATTACATGGGAAAGAGGAGGCGGATAGGTTGGCACAAGTTGGAAATGCAGTGGAAGGGTGAGGTACTATTCCCAGTGGATTTAGTGGCTCTTACAGCATTGATCAGGTCTGTTGTGGCATCTCGTTGGAAGGAGTGTTGGTTTTAAAGAGACGAAGGGGAAGAATGTTTCCAGTGTATATCCGTCAGTTGGGCTCCAGACAGAGCTTACTTATTAGACTCGAAACCATGCTGTGCTGCTGTCATGGCTACGTACTCCTAACGTGATGCTGGGGGCTAATTGTTTCTAGCTAGGTCTGCAATCCTTCCAACATGCAAGTGAGGTAGCCCCAGTGAGTGTGGGCATTGCCTACTTGTTGTTCCTTTGTTCGCAGTGGAGAGAGTGCAGTTGTTGGCGCATGTGGATTATGATCGAGGCTTAAGGTGATGCCCCACCGACTGCGTTTTCTCTCCGACTCCGTCATGGCTGCGTCGTTGTCATGGTAACCATAGCCTGCGGGGAAGAGCAGAGGGCTCGCGTTGCGTATCCAGTACGTTTGAAAAATCCAAACGGATTCATCTGTCGTATGCACTCGCTGCAACATGGCGTCGCCATGTAGTGTTCGGTTCGACTAGCGAAGTTCGTTGGTATTGTTCCTTGTACGATGCTACTAGTTAAGTTTAGCACGCCATTATTAAAAATAAAAGCATAATGACCGAACAATCGTCATTTTGCACATTTACAACAAGCAGCACGTTAAACTTTGGTTTTGGACACTCGCTCATTTTCTGGCTGAGCGGCGGTCGTGCTTTGTCGACCTTGAGCGTGGACGGAATCAGTAGGGCAGTGTTTTGCGTTTTTGATCCGCAGTAACAAACGGAGCCGTGACGGAGTCGGAGATGCAACGCAATCAATGGGGCCAAACCATTAGTAATACTGCTATGTACGTAGCCGCACGCAGGATACTCCAACTCCATGATGCTACTGGCTGTTGTGGACTTCTGTGGTGCTCGAGGAGACTAGTGGTAAAATGGTTGTATTTTATGTCATAATTTCAAATTGTTTGTATGGTTATTTTCAGTTTTTGTTAGTTTTAAGTGGTGATTAAGTAGGAACAGATGAACCAGAAATCAAACCAGTTAATATATAAGCTCAAGGTTAAACTAATTAAAAGGACATACCTTCTCATCATTATTCAAGCATCCTGCGCGAAATACATTTTGCAACATTTACGTAGGTTATGGCGTGAATGCAGCAAAACTGTTTCTCACGAGAGAAAAAATAGAAAAATTAATGCCTTTCCAACATTTACACGGGTCTGATAATACTGGACAGCCAACCGGGAGGTATGTCCCTTTAATTAAAAAAAAATTACCCAAATGTTTTGGTTCGAACAGGTGTTCGAGACAAGCTTTTCATCGTTTAGCGAACATCACCCAAGCTGCTTGATCGCCAAGAATTACTCATGTAATTATATAGTTTTGAATTAATTGTAGCAAATAAAATAGAAGGGAATGCTACATTTATTTAATAATTGAGGTTGCCTGCGGTATTTATAAATTGTCAACCTGTACATTTCCAGCGGTGTAGTTAAATGCAGCCTAGATTACCTTGAATTTCTCTAAGCTTCTTGTTAATCTTTTACTGAAACAAAACCCACAAGGACGAAAGAACCCGCGAAGTTTCAGCCAATTAAAGTAGTGATATTAGAACAAAAGTTGCCACCAAATTGCTACATTACTTACCAAGCTAATCCCTGATTATTAGATCAAAGGTAGCTGTAAAACCTGATCATTATCAAATGTTTCGTTTAACGTCTGAAGTAATAGTCGGTGGGATTAGCTTGGCAATTAATGTAGCAACTTGGTGGCAGCCATTCTTGTTCTGATATTACTACTTTAATTGGCTGAAACTTGGCGGATTCTTCTCCCTTGTGGATTTTGTTTCAGACATCACTATTTCGTACATTTTTTCTTTTTTTTTTTGGAGGCAGCTTAATTTTGCCAGAGCCCAGTTATCTACTATCTGGCAAAGTTTGATGGAAAGGTATTGAATAGGAACGGAAATATTAATTTTTGTTACTTTTGCTGGAGTGAGGACTTCAATCATTTAAATTGAAGCGTTTGCTGTTTGTTTGTTTTTAGGGACCACTAACCCAAATTGGGTTATCTGTCCCACGACGTTAAGTAGCGCGTCCATTCCATCAACAATGTACGTGATACCGATTATTTGTGGCTCCAACAACAGTTTGTAACAACAGTTTGCATTGTTAATCATTAACAAAGGAAGAGGGTTTCGTCGGGGAAGCGGTTAACGCTCACTGCAAAACCGTTTTAAAGAGTGATATATTATTTTCATCACCGGTAGCGTTTTCCCAACATACATGAAAATAGCATTACAAATTAATGCACTCTTTTTAGTTAATGCCTCACCAAACGACAAACCATAAAAGGCGCATATTGGTGTCAGAAGTGTCTTGAATACCAAATTTCATTCGTATCGTCACATAAATTATTTTATACGAGCGGTGTTAGTCAGCAGTCAGTAGTCAGTAGTATAGTAAGCTGAAATCAACGATCTTCACGCACATTTATCACATTGAAACAGTTTATGCAGTCGATTCAAATACAACTATTGTTTGTCAGGGCACGAAGGCTGCCCATTTTTAACAATTCTCAAGCTGGTCCGCCGCATAGGTATCTAGACACACGCTAGTGTGTCGCTCCAAATTAGGCAACAGACGTCACAACAAACATCATATCAATTTAATTGTCGAGGTTGTAAACCATTGTAGCACGACGCCATAGCGTCAAGTGTCTTATATCCTGAAGCAGAGTTGGGCACATTTCAGGTACTTAAATAAAAATAATAATGCGGTACAAAAGCTTAAATTGTGTTGAAATCGAGAGCAATGACCCACCTGACAAAAATTAACTTGTGTAGGAATGCCAGCTAAGCCGCTTTCAATGCAAAATCTGACCCTCAATAATTGCCAATGTGTAACTAACTACTAGCTAGCTAGATGGCTGGCTAGAACTCTAGTCTGCTCATCCCCATGTTAAAGCACATAGGGTGATTATTCATCGATACCGAGATAACGGGAAGGCTTCCAGCTATGAAATTGGACGAATGGGTGCAGTACAATACGAACTGCGTACCTTTTTACGGTTTGGAGCCTGGAGGCGTAACGGGGATGGCGTGGGAGGGCGCGTAAGTACGAAAATATTGTTATAACCATTGTTAGTATTGTCGGCATCGTCTCTCATTGGACGACCAAAGTTCGGACAATGACAACGTTACGCCACCAGGCCCCAAAACGTAAAACGTACGCAGATTGTATTGTACTGCACCCATTCGTCCAATTTCATAGCTGGAAGCCTTGCGTTCCCGTTATCTCGGTAGCCATGAATAATCACTCTATAGGATTTAACATGGGGATGAGTGAATTAACTAGCTAGCTAGCTGGCTAGCTAATAGTAACACATTTACAACGTTACTGAGGGTCAGATCTTGCATTGAAAGCAGCTTAGCTGGCATTCCTACACGAGTTAATTTTTGTCGGGTGGTTCATTGCTGTCGATTTCAACCCAATTTAAGCCTTTGTACCGCATTATTATTTTTCCCCATGTACGTGAAATATGCCGAACTATGCTTCAGGATATAAGACACTGACGCTACGGCGTTGTGCTACAATGGTTTACAACCTTGACAATTGAATTGATGTGATGTTTGTTGTGATGTTTGTTGCCTAACTTGGCGTGACACACTAGCGTGTGTCTAGATAAACTCTAAAAACAAAGTCAAAAACTGGTAAAGAGGCCACCAAGTTGAGAGTGATTCGGTCCTTCAAAGGAGTGATATCAACACACCAAAACTAACTAAATAAAACAAATTACAACAAAATTTAAACCAAACCAAAAACCTATAAAGAGGTGATTAATTTGAGAATGGTTCGACCGCTAGGCAAAAGGTAGTAGCAAAGTGTTGAAAATCAATTTCTTGTTGACGGGGTACTTTATTACAAATCTGTACGGTAGTGAAGTTGAGTCTAATACACAATTTAAAAAAAAAAGGATTGATATCATATCAAAAACCAAAACTGGTAAAAGGAGCCGCCAAGCTCCGAATGGTTCGGCCCTTCAATACCCCAAAACGTTAGCCAACTTAATCGCACCGAATAATACTTTGGACGTTAAATGAAAACTTGAACATTGCTACCGAAAGTAGCAAAGTTCTAGTTTTCATTTAACCTTCGAACTATTAAGCGGTGCGATTAACTTGGCGAATGTTTTTGTGTGTTGATATCACCCCTTTGAAGGGCCGTACCATTCGGAACTTGGCGGTCCCTTTTACCAATAGTTTTTGATTTTTATCCTTACCATCGTGAAATATGCTCAGTTCTGGTTTCTGTTAAAGGACCAAAGCTAGTGGCCGCCATCAATAATGCAGGAATTGAACAATGACTTTCTTACAACGAAGTCTGCCAATTGAACTTGGCGGCCGGAGTACTAGCGCGATCCTCGATTTAATAACTTCTCTTCCGGTCTTTTTTTTTATTCGTAGTAACAAGACCGTTAAACATAGAGGTTGATTCAACATTCAATAGCTTGATTCCACCTTAAAACATTCTTGCATCAAGCTATTGAAAATATTTCCCATTTTATAGCCACGTTTGGATTTGTAATAAGCCTTGGACTAATTTCTGTTTCGCATATCAATAAAGAAATGGTGTAAAAAGGTTTTGTAAAAGTCGAACAGTTACTTCAGCTAACCATGGATATTGATTCTTGGAATCGAACAGTATGTGTTGCCCAAGCACACCAACTTTCTCCTTGTAGTCTAAACAAACCTTACAATATGGACAGTAAGGAATTTACGCAAAACGTTCCTCACTGAAAGGGTAGAATATAAACGTGTGTAAACGAATGAATTTACATACAATTTTTTAAGTTTCAATAAGATCTGAAACATGGAATATTTTCTCATCTGGGTCACATTCTTGGAAATCGTACTTAGCCTCCTTCCCCTTTACTTCTAGGTCCCCCAAAAAACTGGTGGCCTATCCCCCCCCCCCCCTCCCCATACCTTCCAACCCAAGTTTCCCAAATACAGCTTGTGCAACTCGATTTTGTTGACCCTTGCATCACATGTTTTCGTATGAAGGGAGTTAAGAAACCTAACCTAACCACACAAACCTTACGTAACCGTACCTAACATAAACTAACTTAGGCCGGTTGCTATATACACTGGCACTTCAAGCAGCAAGAGGCTCGATGAAATTTATTTAAAAAGAATAAAAACAAGACCTAAATGTCATCGACTGTCACTCGTTTCAAGAGGCGTTGCTGTTCGTGGATTCCGTGATTACAGACTTAGTAGAGCTCATAAATTCCCAGGCCATCGGCGGATTTTGGATTTTTTTTTATGTAATAGTCACTTTCTCGTGGTGTACGAATTCTGCGCTACCTGAAGTAAATTAGTTAATGTGTAAATAACATTCGTCGTTGCAACACATGACGAATTCGTTGCATTCTTTGCATGATCGACACATGTAAAGCAAAAGACAACAAATCAAACTATGTATGGGCATACACAATAGCTATAATGAAATAATTTTTTTAAAAAGCATTGCTCTATTAAATAAAATAAAATCCCCATAAATTTGGCTGACATCTGTTAAGGCCTGGTTTATGGTGACTGTTCTACTCTACATGTGCGGAGATCTAAAACGGTGGTGAAGGAATGCGATGGGTGGTGTGGATGGCGTGATGGATGGCTTGATAACGATCAGGATAACATCAGACAAATTCCCAAGGTACGAATATATTAATTTAATGGTTCAGGTTTAGGTTGTTGCAGTGCTTGCCCGTTTAAAGGTCAATTGCCTTATTGCCTGAAGCTAATGGATTAATGAATAATATACATGAAGTAACTAATAGGGTGCATAAAAACAGGCTTTTTTAAACTTTCAAATCGTAATAATGTGTAAAAATTGGTCTTCGACCTCCAAATCACTATTCCAAAAGGAAAAAAATCTTAAAACATTTTTTGAGGTGCCCACCTGGGCCTAAAGTTTAACGTTATAAATCAATTGGAAAAAATCACTAATTTCGCAAAAATTATTTTTTGAATATTTTAAAATGCAGCTTTTTATATTATTACATTTTGTACTCTCGGAGACCGCTAAATGAAGCCAAAATCTTCATTTTTTCCCAGAAAACAAGGCGAATTATCGGTCACCTGATTTACGCCGTAAACAAAACAAAAACCAAAGTTTAGGAACAAAATGTTTTTTTTATTTATTTTTTTATCTGGCTTCTTTTAGTGGTCTCTGAGAGTACCAAACGAGATAAGCTATATTTTAAACTAGTCAAAAATCTTTTTTTTTTCCAGAATTAGCAATTTTTTCCCATTGACTTGTAATGTTAAAATTTAGGTGGGCAAGTCTACAATTTTTTTACAAATTTTCCTTTAGTGATAGTGATTATCAAAGACCAACTTTTCCACACCATTACGATTTGAAATTTTAAAAAAGCATTTTTTTTAACCACCTTAGTAACTAATACGACAACAAGGGACGAGATTGCGGTCACTTCTAGTAAAAAAAACAAAAAACAGCCAAATAATACAAAACTTAGGCATCTGGGATCGCTGGTGGAATTGTGTGTTAATGGATGGAGGATTTATTTCGGAGCAACACCCAGCATATTAAGTTGTTGTTTGTTTTTTAGGGAGCACGGCCCCAAACTGGGTTATCTACCCCACGAGGATCAGAGGGACAATTTAGCTGGAGAAATCCAAGCCGAAAACCCAGAATCTTTACATGTTAAGATCGAAGATACAACAATCTAGTACATATTTAGGGTTAAACAATGGGTTACATTGGGGTACGTGACGATATACTATAGCGCTTCGAGATTCGAGATTCTTGCTCCATCACTACACATGTTTATATGTATAATTGTACTTCGATTTAATTATTAATACCGTATCACTCACAGTCACAGACAGACAGACATGGCCCATTTCGAACATAAATCTCAAACAAAGTATAATTAGAACTCCAATACAACGGAATAAAAGAAAAAACAAATTCCAAAAAAAATATAACACCAGATTAATACACAAATTAAAAAACACTTGAACGTGGTTAATTTCAAACACAAATTGCGCTCACTTTCTGATGTTACCACGGAATAAAAACAATCCAAATCCCAAGAATTACACAAAACAAACCCTTAACAAGGAAGAGCCTGCATGTTTTACATAATTACAAATGCACACAAAAATTAGCATCGTAGCCACTCACACGAAACAGAATTAAAACATAATACCTACAAACACAGAATAAACAAAACGACACCTGTATATCACACAATTTAACCACATGCACGCTCACAGACATGGCCCAATTCACACAAAATTATTATTGCGTTCACTTTCTGATGTTACTAAGAAAGAAAAACAATCCTTGTTCCCTGGAATTGGAGTTCAAATAATAGTTCGTTTCGTTCGAGTGAACTGTAACCGTTTTTTTTAATTCTTATGCCTACACAGCTGTAAGTTCCAAGGGGATACGAGCGCTAAGGCTCATTTTCCAAACGGCAAAGCCATTTTTTTTTCCAGTTAATATGCTAACGACTAGAAAAACTAACTTGTTTCCGTCAGGGAGACTAAACTGCACTTGCAAGTTTACATCAGTCAACTGTACTGGGGTCGATCGTTGACTGGCTGATTTCAAGGTCATTGTTCCCAGCTGGCTCTTGTTTACTTGCTTGAATTGTTTGGGTGTCTCGCTTAGAAAAACAGTCAATGAAATGTTTCATTTGCGTGTAAAGTTTCAACGGAACAGAAAGGGTAAAGGAAGGAGGAAAAGTTTTTTTTTTGGCGGGGGGAGGAGGGATGGGGAGGCTTGAAATGAGCGTGTTAAATATGACTGTGTTGAAGCAGGAGTTTATAACTGCCTATGCATTCGTAGGACGTGGGAGTAGGCTGTCTATGATTAATTTTCGCTTCTTACTCCACCGTTTGCATAAGGTCGTCTGGGAGAGAAGCTGCGAGTTTTGACTCCCGGTTCCAAACCAGTTGATTCGACATCACAAGACGAAACACGCGATTTCTTTCATAGTCTGCCTGACCTTAGAGACTCCTTCATTGTATCCAGGGGCGAGTTGCTCGTCAAACACGAACTTCGAATACGACGTGATTTTGACGTAATCGAGGCCCTGTTTGTATACGTCGTGGCCTACGATTCTCAATTTCGTCGTATTCGAAGTTCGTGTGTGACGAGCACCTCGGCCCAGGGGTAAGTTGCTCGTCAAACACGAGCATTGAATGTGACCCGATTTTGACACAATCGCTGTCAGGTATGCGCACGACGTGTCCAACGTTTCCGTCAAAAACGAGGTTCGCGTTTGACGAGTAACTTTCCCCCTAGTCGATTTAACGTTGTTGCAC
>JAHWFP010119836.1:34471-58278 GCA_023313725.1 Lithobius niger | reverse complement strand
CCAGCCTCTTACTGACAAAATTTTACACCTAGACCCTGACTGTCAAAGCTTGTCCGTGTTCCTTCTAGGTTATGACTTTTAGATCCTTACTCTAAACATTTAACGTTCCGTTTTTGTTTATTAATTCGTGTTACTTTTAGAATTGCAGCTAAACTGTAAAACAGTGCAGTTGACGGTCAAAGCTGATAGTTTAACACAAGATACCCTAGGCTAACTCTTACTAATCTGGCTATCGCCAATGGTAACAATAGAAACAAATCCTTTAATCTTCAGTCTATGTCTTGCAGCGGGCGTTTGCTAATTGGTATTGTTGAATAATAACAATGTTTAAAACAATGTAAAACAATCAATCTGGTGGTTTAGAGCTCCGTAACCCCTGAACCACTTGACCAATTAGAAAAGGTCTTATAAAAAGGGCACATCTACAGAGCAATACCTGTAAAATGAGCTAAGAACCAGCTTTATAGGACAAATGGTTTGACCTGTAGAGAGGACAGACGAAAGTATCCCCAGAACAACAACAACAAGAAGCAGAACAAGAAGTTGTCTATTTGGCCCCTGTCTGCATCTCGGGTTTGGCTGGACCGAATTTCACAATTTTTGGACTGTAGCTAGGCCTTTACTAGTCAAGGCTAGATTCCAAATTTGGTTTAACTATGTTTACTTTTGACGGAGTTATAAGCTCTCAAAGTTGAGAGTTTAACACAGAGGTCCTAGGTCGACCTTTACTAACACTGGCTATCGCCAGTGTTAATAGATTGATGTAACTGTTAGTAAAATATTTGTCGACTTAAAGCCACTTCTTTCACCTCCGTATAACTTAAAATCTATATAACTAAAATCATAATATTTGTTTGTTTGTTTGTGTGTGTCGCCAGATCACCGAGATTCCCACTGCTAACTATTGAAGTCGTATACTGCTAACTATTGAATTGCCCGTATCATAATGATTCGAACTAGCTTTTCAACAAAGAGGCACAGTACTGATGATGTCACGTTTTTTTCCAGTCACAATATTTTCATGCAATTGGGATCTAAGCCTCTATAGTCTACGTCTCTTAACTCTGGAACTAAATCTAATGAAAGCTTGCGCGACTGCTAACGAGAAATCACATGTATGTGAGTGCATGAATGCCAGCAGTGGGAAAATAGATAATCCGTATTCTATTCACTTGATATCCGTAGTGGGAATCTCGATAATCGTCATTCCGTTGAAATCCGTAGTGGAGATCAGGCCTCTATGTCTTTTAACCCTGTATCTAACTAAATCTAATAAAAGCTTGGGCGACTGCTAATGGCAAATCACAGTATTTTCACGCAAACGGGAAATCACAACAATGCTCAACAAAACCGGCCATCTATATACAGGAGGCTGCCCTAGTTGATATAATTTTAATAGGAAGAAAAGTTACAGTGTGTTTTTCCCGAAAAAGATGCGCACTAAAAACCTTTTGCATGAAATAAGGGCCGACTACTTTACTTCTACTGCCCTAACTGACGAAATTGCTGTTTAATATCAGCTCAAGAATGTAAAGTTCTTCTGCTGACGCCTTAAGAAACTTAAAGTGTGTAACTAACTTTGTGCGAATGTAATCTTTCTCATGAGGTGTAACACGACGTGGAGTCAAATAAGGCCTCCTTAGGCCATTTTATTGCTCGATTGGCTGAATGGTTATGCAATAATTCATCGAAAAATTCATACGGCGCTTGTCAGTATGGCTCAGCGATTGGACCTCGGTCTTTGGTTTCAAAGGTCGTGGGTCCAATCCCCTGACATAGGCAACGTAAATAGCTTTGCATCAGTATTTATTCAAAACAATGTCATCGCAGGAAAATCAACCGACGGCATTGGTTGCGAGCACCATCCGAAAACAATCGTGGCGTACGTGTGACTAAGAATGGGAGTTTTCCAAGCGTCACCTAAAGGACGCTGATCGAAAAACCCAGGCGAGGATAAGGTCGGCAGGGAGTCCAGGTACCCCGATTTAAACGTTCAGCCGTTGGGTATACGTCAGATGTCTCATACCGAGGATTGACTTGGTGAATAATCTCTGCACCGACTCGATTCTGTCAATGTTTTTAGCAGACCCGGTGACCACACCCAACTTGCACATTTCAGGGTTGGGCTTACACACACCTTGTGCGCAGGCACGGATGGCCACTGAATTTCTTCCGGGAAACTGCTCAGAGGGGCCCCACAAATCCAAATCCCACACGAAGTTTTTGTCAAGTGTTAGTAGATAAAATTGTGATGCATTCCATAGGCCAAAAAATAATTGTTACACACTCCCAACAAAGAACCTATTTTTCGAACCTTTAACACAGCCTACCTTAAATACAAAGTTTCTTCATAAGTTGAAATCCACACTCTGCAAATGCATTTTTGATAAGATCGTTGTCTAGTTTCATCAAGCTTTTCCTTTCACAAGTCATTAGTAGTAATCAGTGTAGCATTAAACAAAACGTTATTTTAAAAAGCATCAACTTGCCAGGCATTCCCTAATCACCCCTAGTTGAAATTGGGGCACCTGGTGAAATTTGTTTTTATTGCCTAACCGAAAATATATTACCTGTTCTTTATTGCATTCCTTCCTCCAATGCAGAATCTTTCCTAGAGAAACCTGCCTAGCTCAGAAGCCCGTCCTACGGATCATGCGTGATGCAGCCCTCCAATAAAAGCGTTGGCGATGGACCTTGCTTCATCTTTCGTACCTCTCAGTCGTTACTATGGTGACTCAAGAGGGAAGGCAGGGCGGGTAATGGTAATTTATATTTTCGGTTAAGCAATAAAAACTAATTTCAACCAGGTGCCCCTGGTAATTGATGTTTTTATATGCCCACGAAAATATCATTACCTGTTCTTTATTGTATTATAACAGACCTCGTCACTCCGGTGGTGGAACTACAGGGACGGACGCCCTGGCTACGAGTTGACAGCCCCAGAATCAAAGGATTCTGTGAACCTGAAGCGATGGTAGTGCAAGACTGAGAACGGGCAAACGAGGGTCGTTTTCTGGGATGCAGGGAACAGTCCAAATTTCTTTCTTGCGGCCCTGTAGGATGTCCCGTTTGTTTAACAAACAGGGAACTACCCAGAGGTCGCTTGCATTGAGATACAACAATCGTGTGATAGCGAAGAAAGTTCGATCGACGATCGTCATGGAAGCTTACAGGTTCAGGGGGCGAAGGACAAATGGATGCAATAGAACAGGCAGATGAATTACCTTCAACGGTCATGAAGTGATGAGGTTTGTATAAGTCCAAGTGGGCGGACGTGGTTGAATGGTTTGGCTTGACTTTGTGAACATACGGTGGTGTGTTTGAATACTGGATGATGGTTTTTCAATGAATGGTGATTAGAAAAGGGTGCCGACTGCCGAATGAGCGTCTCTTTCTTTATTTATTGTGTATTTCTTTTCGAAACGAAGCTAGGAAGAAAGATGGTCGTTGCGTATGTTTCCCTGACCTCAAGGTGGAGATGGGGAACAAGAACCCGTAAGATAGGTGAACGCATGATAAATGACGGTTGCAAGGCGAGCAGAGCGGGCGAATGGTTGTGGTAGGCTGGTAAAAGGAGCAACCGTGTGTGGGTCGCGGTCGTGCGTGCAGAGCTGAGGGCAGGTCCCAGGGGGCACGTGGGCGGTCGAGAGATTAATCTTGGTTGAATTAGATTGTCGACCAGCCGATTAATTTTATTTACCTAGAGAACCAAATTAGTAACGAAAAGTGATGAATTGCACTGAGAGTTTGGTGGTGACCTCACAGACCCAGGCTTGTGTAAAGGGACTACAACAGTAAACAACCAAGCATCTGGGATTCGACCACCCTGAAAGATGTTACGGAAGAGTTCAACACCTTTACTGATGGACGCCAGACCGAGGCGACACAGAGATTTATAAGTAATACGATCTATTCTTGGGGCGCTGCCATCTTTGCATTTCACCAAAGTCGACGAGAATTCTGATTCCACCAGAGGAAAATCAGACGGGGTTCCATCGATACAACTACCAGTCGGGACCGGCGGTGGCAAACCAGCAGGAAGGGCATACACGCTCGCAAACCTGCTACAGAATGCATCTCCCATAGCTTCGCCTCTCAAGATGGTGCCTGGCCTACTATCCGAGTCATATATCTACTTTTGGTTGACATGCTCAAAACTCTGAGTGACAATGTGCCATGCTTTTGTATGAGATGTGGAGGAACAGACCTGACCACAAACTTTCTCCGGATACTGATCCCGCTCGAAGCGTATTATGTACGCATATTCATACCAGGTCACATCGCATGGATGCCTCCTCCGGCATCGAAACGCCCGTCGACGGTCACGGATAGCACATGAGCACACAGTGGTCCACCAGCGTGGTTGTGACCTTGACCTCATTTGACCCCACTTACAATCATTGCATCCAGCAGAAACAACACCACTAACCTTCAGCCACTCATCCAGAATACCATTAGAAACAATAGGCCTCTTCCTGTTCTGTACTCTTCGCGAAGCACCCTGAATGAGGGGCAGAAGAGCAACGGGGAAGTGATCATTTTTGCTTCTCAGTATCTGATGATCACCGGGGGAGTGATCACTTCCCCGTTGATCATCAGATACTGAGAAGCAAAAATGCTTCTCCAACCCTGAGGAACAAAGAAAGAAATCGAGAACCGACTCCTGCAACACATGCCTCTGCCACCGCGAAAAGGTTGGAATCCCATATTGAACAATACAGAGATCACTCTGATCAATTGCTGCACTAAGACGCCGACCATTCGTGTCAATTCTAGCAGATCCCCAGTCGTAGTGGTGGCCATTGACGTCACCACACACTACCACTGGACGTGAGAATTGCTGAAACCACCCATGCTACTCACCACTAGAACGGGAACCCTTATCATGCACAACAACAACAGTTATCCACTGTGCAAGCATGACAATTTTGATTGCGCATGTTTCCAGACCCAGGGACACAACAGACACTGGGCACAAAATATACGGAACAGCTCACTTGACAAAAATCCCAACACCCTGTCCATTTAAGATATAATCATTTTGAAGAGCAGCAGTTCCTTCAAAGGCAGACATGGTAGTTTCTTGTACCCCTAATACCTGAACACGGTGAAGAAGTTCTTCAATTTCATGTTGTTTATCCATGCCTCTGGCATTCCAGGACGCAATAGAGAAAACTCTGGTTCCGAAAGAAATTAAACTTTTGCCTACACCTAACCTAGCCTAACCCAAGTGGCTACTCCCTTAACCCACCCCCACTCTCTCTGCCACTCTGCCACTACTGTATAACAACGCACCATCGGATGGCGCAACAGAACCACTATTAATTGCAATTACATTAACAACATACTCATCTACACTGCCCTTCTCAGAAATCACAGGGCTAGCAAGAGTTCCGTCACCGTCAAGCTGTACTGCGTCAATGTAAGTAAGATCACTCACCTGGTCTTTTTCGTGACTAACTCCTTCCATTTGATCAACCACCACTTCTTGACCAACCTTCACTATAAAACAGAACTTGCAAATCCGAACCAATAGCATTTACCTCGACATGAGCCTCACCACTCGCCATATTTGCAGCTGCAGAAACATCCTCCTGCTTTCCAGCAGCCTGGGAGTGATTACGCGTCTTCTTCTTTCTGGCCGGCTGTGTGTCACTCCTCTCACTGTTGCCAGGCACAACTGACGAAGTCCTTGGCAACAAACTCTTTTGAGGACCATTTGCTAACATACTGGGCACCGACGACAAGTCCCTGCACAGATACTTCTGTGTTGGAGGTAGCGCCTGGCGTGGCTACACTTTGACGAGTCGGGGTGCACTGAGTGATGAATTCTGATTCATCTATCACTGGGCACACCCTAAGCACTGCTTCTACTATTAACTTGCTGCCTTCTCACAGCACCAACAAGAACAGTGGACCCCTTGGTATTGACTGCTTCGATCGCAACTTCTGACCGAGCTGCTCGAAGATGCTCGCATGGGCGCCCCGGATCATAATACACGGAGCAGGATCTGCAGTACAGGCTCGTGCACACACGCCTGAAATGTCCACGCTTCCCACATCTTAGACGTTGAGGAGGACGATCAAGCCACAACGACAAGCGACGGCATGCCCTTAACGACGCACGCACTAGGGACATCTTCGATAGTTTTGAATGGCCGTGAACGAAAAGTCACCAGACGCACTGCCGTGTCACAGACTTCTTCTCCCCTGACAATCAAGCTCTCAAAGCTATGCATCTCAAGCGTAGCA
The DNA here is from genome assembly GCA_023313725.1 of Lithobius niger. Taxonomy (NCBI): domain Eukaryota; kingdom Metazoa; phylum Arthropoda; class Chilopoda; order Lithobiomorpha; family Lithobiidae; genus Lithobius; species Lithobius niger. Next base: position 52,026 of record JAHWFP010119836.1, on the reverse strand, counting down.
AAGTCACTAAGTGCAGCTGCCACATCCGCTGGAGTCATGATGTGCGCCAACCAATGCAACCTCGCATGGACCGGCTGATTGTGCAAGTCAAAAATCTCCACCGAAGACCCATTAATAACCATGTTGGCACTGTAAAGTTTTTTCTTAGCTGCTGGCGATGCCAAAGTAACCTCGAATGCATGCCCAGAACGTAGAATGCCAACTGCCTCAACTTCTCCCTTTCCCACCATAGCTTCAACATGGAGATACATCTGCGTCAAGGGATACGGTTTCCCTTTTTCACCACATAGAAGAATAAGGGACCTAGTTAGATCAGCAGACAACCGACCCCCACCATATAGTTTCTTCAAAGCCACAATCCTGCGGCCATTATTCCTGTCATTCACCATGGTTGGATCCAGATCAGGCTTCGACACACTCTTCTCCTTCACAGCCGAAGAGAACATTTTTTCAACTGTTTGAAGGACGTCTCTACGTTTGTCTGCCCTACGACCATCAAGCTGTAAGTCACTTGCCGCATCTTGCTCCACTGTCACACGGCCGCCATCTTGCTTGCAATCAGTAACAACACTTGAGAATGATTTTAGACCATACTTTTCAACAGCATCCCTTGGAATCCCACGCCTTTCTGCTTCAACTAGTACTTCTTCGAAAACCACATCGTCCACAAGACCTGTGTTTATCTCAGACGAGGACAAAACTTTCGCGAACAGCAACTCCTGGAGCAAGACGTCTACATCGTCAGCCATCTTCTGACTACTATTGCTTGTCAGGGCACAAAGACCGCCCATTTCCAACAATTTTCAAGCAGTTTCGCAGCATAGGTATTTATCCTCATCATCGTGAAATACGTTCAACTCTGGTTTCAGATAAAGTACCAAAGCTAGTCAAAGGGTTTTAGCGAGCGTTAACCGCACCCGGTCCAAAGCTAGTGGCCATGCAACAACAATGCAGGAGTTAAATACTTTCTTACAATGAAGTTGCAATGAAATGTGTCCTTGATATAGTAAACAGTTGAAATCAACGATCTTCACGCACATTTATGACATTGATACAGTTCATGCACGTGATTGAAATACAACTATTGCTTGTCGGACACAAAGGCTACCCATTTCCAACAATTTTGAAGCTGGTTCGCCGCATAGGTATTTATCCTCGCCATCGTGAAATACGCTCAGCTCTGGTTTGTGTTAAAGTACCAAAAGCAAGTTGCGTGCAATAATGTACTCTATAATGTATGTCCCATTCCTTTTTATTCATTTCTCCAACGGTTTTCGAGAAAAACGCCCATTTTGGGCCATTTGGGCCTATTTAATGCCTATAGATGCTTCAATTTGCCAACTTCCAACTCTCAACCACTGTTGCGTCCTTTTAAATTCAGTTGGATGACTCCAATTAGGTTCATTCGATAGACGGAAATGTCTTCTTTTCATCAAGTGTAATTAAAAGGGCCCACCATTCTTAGCGACCGAACTATGCCCGTTTTACTAGAGGCTGGTATCACAGTCACCGTTCGATTTTTCGCACTTTTCAATTTTCAACTGCTATTACGACGTTTCTAATTTAGGTGGATGACTCCAATTAGGTTCATTCGAAGGTGGGAATGTCTTCTTTGCATCAAGGATAATTAAAAGGGTCTACCATTGTCAGAGACCAAGCTATGTACGTTTTACTAGAGGCTCGTATCATAGTCACTGCTCGATTTTTCGCTTATTTTCAACTTTTAACTGATATTTCGACGTTTGTAATTTAGGTGGATGACTCCAATTAAGTTCATTCGAAAGGTTAGAAGTCTTCTTTCGAATGAATCTAATTGAAATCGTCCAACTAAATTAGAAACGTCGAAATATCAGTTTAAAGTTGAAAATGAGCGAAAAATAGAGCGGTGACAATGATACGAGCCTCTAATAAAACGGGCATAGCTCGGTCTCTAACAATAGTAGACCCTTTTAATTACCCTTGATGCAAAGAAGACATTCCCACATTTCGAATGAATATAATTGGAGTCATCCATACTAAATTAGAAACGCCCGAATAGTAGTTAAAAGTTGAAAAATGAGCGAAAAATCGAACGGTGACTATGATACCAACCTATAGTAAAACGAGCATAGCTCGGTCTCTAACAATAGTAGACCCTTTTAATTATCCTTGATGCAAAGAAGGCACTACCACCTTTCGAATGAAATTAGAAACATCCGAGTAGTTGAAAGTTGAAAAATGACGAAAAATCGAAAGGTGACTATATGATACGAGCCTCTAGTAAAACGGGCATAGGTCGATCTCTGACAATCGTAGACCCTTTTAATTACCCTTGATGCAAAGAAGACATTTCTACCTTTCGAATGATCTTAATTGGCGTCATCCACCTAAATTAGAAATGTCGGAATAGCAGTTGAAAGTTGAAAATGAGTGAAAAATCGAACGGTGACTGTGATACCAGCTCCTAGTAAAACGGGCATAGCTCGGTCGCTAACAATGGTAGACGCTTTTAATTACACTTGATGCAAAGAGGAGATTCCCACCTTTTGAATGAGTCTAATTGGAATCATCCAATTGAATTAGAAACAACACAACAGTGATTGAAAGTTGTAAGTTGGCAAATTAAGACATCTACGGGCATTAAATAGGCCCAATTGGCCCAAAATGGGCGTTTTCTATCGAAAATCGTAGGAGATATGAAAAAAAAAGTAATGGAACATTCATTATAGAGTACATTGTTACACGCACCTTTGTTATGGCAACGGACAATATATTACGGACAAACACAAAATACGAATAGAAATTATCGGAAAAGTTCCGAATTGGGGTTGGGTCACACATGGCGTTGAAAAATATCTGTCCGGAAAAAATGGCACCATCATTTTTTTGGATCAGAATAACATTCTCTTAAAAAAAACATCCATAGTGCCAAGAATTAACATTCGGTGTCCACGGGCCTTGGCTTTGCAACATAAGCCCCTACACGGGCACACCGGTTCCCTTTATATTGAAATGTGTTTAAATCTTCTTACAGTTTCTTGTTCATGTTTTTAATATGTACCCTGTTTGATTTTCATCATATCAACGATTTAGAAATTATGCAAGCACAAAAATTGTTTTACATGAGGGCGATGTGAAACTGGCAGTGGTTTATGCGACCTATTCATTGTTAAAGGGAAGGACTGAACCTTTTGCCAAGTGTCCTTAATTTGCAAATATTAATCCGACGGGCGGGGGCGCCGCTGCGCCCTTTTGTTTACTACGGAAATGAATGACCGGTCTTTCAAAGCAGGAATCCGGTTCGTACTCGTTCCAGCGGTTGGGGGAAATAAATCCTACATGTATTTCTGCGTATGTTCCTTTCCAACCGTGTGCTACCATTTTATACATGAGGTTTAAAATGATATCGATGGACCAGATTTTGTAGTATTCTGAGCAAGGGGCCCCACCAGTGGAAGAGGAGGGGGTAAGCTACGATGCCATTAGCAAAAAACAAATATATAATAAGACGATATTTCTGTTGTGACCTAGCTCATTTTTTCACGCTCGCGAACTTAGACATGACCGCTTTACGACCCCCGCCTACACGGGGTATTAAAAAAGTATGATTCCCCCCGCCCCCGATACTCCAAAAAATCCGGGTGTCCCCCCCCCCCCCCCCAACACCTGGCGGTAAATAGTGACAGTTCCCTAACTTTTGTATAAAAAAATTCATGATGGTGGAGCTCCTCACTTTTTTTTTGGTATGAGTACCTCTAATTCTGAGCTCAAATAAACCTTCACGTAGGGGTAACTACGAATGTAGAACAGACATGGATACCTTTAATTCCAAGCGCAAATAAATGTAGAACAAACAAAAACGCAATGGGAGTACGACTTACTTTGAGTTTCGATGCACGTAGTCTGAAAAATAATCCATATTCGGCTAAAGTTTATATGAAAGTATTTATAGGCAATGATTTTTACCTTCCTAACACGCCAAAAAATACTTTAGGATATAAGTTAGACCCCAGGTTGGAGGGGGGGGGGGTTCAGTCTGTGTTTCAAGGCATCCACCAATCCATTTCGTAATCTAGGGCCCTAAAGAGACTAGGGCCTACGTAAAATAGGGAGGAAAATTAATGATTCAATGAAAAAGGGCTTTGTTTCAGCTTTCATGTGAAAAATGTTACACAAGAAGACATGAGTCTTTTGGCCTGAGAAAAACAAGAATATATACAAAAAATATAAATGTTAAATAACGAAATGAAAACTGTATAACACGACCAAAAAAAAAGAGTAGAATTTTCCAACTGAAAAAATAAAAAAAAAATTAAAATAATAAAATAAAATAAATTAAATAAAAAAAGTAGCCAAATCCTAAAAATAAATAAGAAACGTAATAAAGAAGAAAAAAAAGAAAGCAAGAAAAACTTTGTTAGTACAAAAGCGAAGAATTAATTATGACTCATGGTCACAGTGTGACGCAGAAATTAAATTACGGAATTATATTTTTCCTGTGAATTTTTTAAGAGCCCAGAACCCAGCCCAAAACGAAATGCTCTCTTTACTACCTTCAATCCATCTCCCTTCCCCCAAAAGCAGACGGAGAGCCTTGAGTGACGCAAGAGGACAAACCGCATCCCACCGGTAAAACAGCCTTCTCCACGAAGGAGAGAATACCAACCCAAGGACCTTTCTTCATGTTGCGCAACGTTGGGGGACCGCAAGGGGGGGAAAATAGGGGACCTTTGCTATCTATTTTAAAACAAAGAAACCTAATAGGGAAAGAGGGCAAATAACTCTTTCTCGTTAGAATATATTTTATCATGCCCTGCAGAGAAGATCATTCAGAAGTGATAACTATAGCATTATTTAGTAGTTATGAGTGCAGGGCAACAGCGTGGGGCAGCAGGTTATCTTAAAAAGTCCCAGGCGCCCTTGCAGCTTTTAATGAAAAAAAGGTGGAATTACGCAACCTCGTATCAAGAATTTATAATGTTTTTAAATTCTTGCTGGCATGTATGTAATTGAGTAGGAAGAGCTATAAGTAAATGAGTAAGGAGAGTTACAGTATTTGGTGCAGAGGATACGTGCCCTACCACCTCAAGAACCCCCTCCCCCCCCACCTCAGGGAGGACAGGTCTTAAAACACGGAAAATATTATCATTAAAATCCCAGTGATTAATCTCAACCGCGTCTTGCGTGGTGGCCATTGTATATGCAGGTGCGCCATTCCCAGTTTCATACGCCCGGCTCTAACCTCGTAGAGGCCAGCTGGTTAGATTTATTGTGGCCCTATTCCCCGACCCTCAGTCCCGCAAAAACAAAGTTTTCTTTTTTTTAACAATAATATTTTTTGTAAAAACAGAAAAAAGTTTAAAAAAAGTTATTTAAAATAGTAGGCTACCTTATTTTATTTTTTCCGTGATCGTGAGGCACCCTTGAGCATGGAGGAAAGCTCCTTGAGGCCCTTGAGGCCCTTTGCGGGTTGTGGCCCAGTTCTAATTCACTTAAAAGTTTCAGTTGGACAAGGCACCGGTTTTTAGCTAGATCCATGTTTTACAAGGTATCCAAACGTTGGGTCTGTTTGATGTTCTACCGTGTAGAATTATAAAGGTGTTTCTTTGCTGAAGAATTAGTCGAAAGTCTCATCCCGTAATAATTTTTTTTTAAATCATGCAAATTCTAGAAAGTAAAACTTTCGTAATTCAATATAGTAGAGAACATCGAACAGATTATTTTCTCATTGGTCTGACGGCTTCTTAAGTCAATAAGAGACGGACTTACGCAGCTGGAAATGCAGCACAGATACACACTTAATATGGTCACCATATTGGATATGCCTGAAATTATCAACGGAATTTTTAAAGTTAATGTAAGTACTTGTTTTTAGACCCTCTGGTGTATTGTTTGACCCTCATTCCATAGAGTGTCATTTCCCCCTTTGGTGGGGGAGGGCTGAGAGAGTAGGGCACACTGCAGACACGAGGTTTTTCCGCCCTTCCACCCTTATTATTTTAAAAACTGCCATCGTGTGTTTTAATACTGTTTTAACACGTAATAATTCGTCCCGGGTCAGCCCTGGTCAGCCCTCATGCCGAGCTCCGGACGCGCTTTGATTTCACACGTGATAAATGCTTGCAAGCCGACCCGCGCTCGCTTGGGAGCACCGTCTGTCGACAAATATTGTTGACAGATAGTAGCAGTGAATCGGCTTTACTTCTCGTATTGCGTGTTTTCAGGTGAAGCTCGACATTAATGTCAAACTGACGTCGCTAAAATTTTTTATAATATTTAAAATAGCCAAGAATTGAAAAAAAAATCAAATACGAAGATTATCTTATCCATGAATATAGGGGGGAGGGGGAAGCCACGGTAAAAAAGATTACAAAAGTCTCTTGAGGAACCCCCCACCCTGCCTGGTGAAATTCGAGCCGAAGACAATTAATCTAACCATCTACCCTATATATAACAACATGAAAAAAAAAAAACCAAACTATTTTATTTGTGTCGTTAACTCCCCCTCGGCCCCCCCCCCCCGATTTCTTCCTCAGACTTTTTCTTTCGTCTTTTCTCCATATTTTTTTTAACTTTAATCTTGTACACCGGTTAATAGGCTATAAACGCATTAAAAAAAAAAAAAACTTGTGTTATTGGTTACACCTTTCCGTTAATTTGGTAAATACTAATCTACCAGCTGGTTCTTGATTTTATTTCTTGCGTTATTAAATGCAGGCTAATGATTTTTTTTTTCAATACGGGTGTGAAACCCATTTCTGTTGCCCTTTGGAACTATTGTCAAAAACGGTGTCCTTTGGATACCAATACCGACGCTCCAATACTTATATCTTGGTAGTGTGGTTCGGCGATTGTAGTGTCGATCTATAAACATATCCAAAGTTTGACGGTTCGAGTCCTTCGTTGGGGCATTCTAACGTTCTAGAACAGAAAAATGTATGTGGATCATGTCACTTTTATTTCGACATATTATTTTCTCTTTATTTTAAAAATATGATGTCATGTCTTCATTCTGCAACAGATTGTTATTATGACAACATAACTTCGCTCTCTCTGAAACATGGCTCTTTGATGTAGGTTAGTATTTTATTTTATTTTGCTCAAAAAAAAAAAAAATTTTAAACTATCGGTAAGTGCTAATCTTTTTCCTTGTAGTGCAGTTTTTCTTTTGGATACACCCAAACAAAACCTTTTCATGGCGCGAAATTTGCAAAGGAAACAAAACTGGAAAAATTATATCATTTAGGGAAAAACACTGCCAGTAATTATTGCAAACGCTGATAGAAAATTGATCGGTGCGATGCATCATGAACCTTTTAACATGCTGATATACAATACTGAATTTTTTTTTACTAAGATGCAATATTTAGTTCTCTTGTCTTCTCCCACGTGTTTTTCACGCCGTGGAATAGCCGCTATTTAATTTACGAGTGTCACATAACACTTTCTTTACCGTTTTGTCTGTTGACATGTAGGCTGGTGGGCTGCACTGCAAGGCTACCAGCGCGGGAGGGCTCGCTTCGAATTTCACACGTTAAAAATAAGGCGCGCTGGCCAGGGCAAGCCAAGGCTGGACTCGGCTGGAACGGTGGGCCATTCGGACGCGCGTCAGCCCTGGCCAGCTCGCTTTCGCCGAGAAAACATTATTACGTGTGAAATCTCCGTCACAGGTCAGCCAGGGCTAGCACCCAAACATTATAACGTGTGAAATCAGTATAAGGCACCCCAGTATAAGATATTACAATACACTAATGTTACTCTTGCCAGATTAAGCCATGAATTTCTTAAGGGTTACGACATGGCTGAAAGTTTAAAAAAAAAGTAAGCATGAATAAAGACTTTTTTTTCCGTCTACCATGAAATTCACCACTTACGCATGTTTGATAGGCCACTAAAACTTAATTAAATGGTTCTCGAGAGTGGTAGTACGAAAAAAAATGACGCAGACGTGCGGTGTGTTCTTTAAAATATTTTTATTCATCATTTTTCAGAAGCGGGTGGTCGCTTTTTTTTTTACGAATCCCCTCTAAAAAAAAAAGCCTTCAGTAGCCTACATATTGCCGTTGTGGAGTACAATATCTATTAGAAAACACAATCGAACTCCCGTTTGATGCTTAAGGTAAAATTTAACTGATCCGGTGTCGAAACACCAAAAGAACACAAAGAAACTTTCCTTTAAGGTTTCAGATAGTGCTGCAGTGTTGCTGTACTGTTTATTCCACGCGAGTAGGGTAGAATTACGATTGGGTTGTAAACGGAAACACGGATGGAAGTGACGTCATTACCCCCACTTCCGAGTATGTGATCAAAGTGGGGGTAATGATGTCACTTCCGGTTTTCATCAATCTGGAGGAGAGTGGGAAAGTGCTTTTTACCACCTTTTTCGTTTTTCATCGATCTGGATGAGGGTAGGAAAGTTCCTTTTGCTACCTTTATTCGTTTTCGTTGCATCCTTCTGATGCCTCTGTAACGTCATTACCCCGATGTTATACTGCTGCCCACGTGATGGAAGTGGAAGTAATGATGTCACTTCCGGTCTTCGTAAATGTGGAGGATGGTGGGAAAGTGCTTTTTTCTACCTTCTATGACGTCACTTCTGGTGGGTAACTTCACGCTAATGCCATTTGAGCAACTTCACAATAATGCCATTTGAGCAACTTCATGCTAGTAGCATACAAGCAACTTCACGCTAATACCATTATGAGCAACTTCACACTTATGTCATATAAATAACTTCACGAGTTTTTCCAAATTATTCCTATGCTTCGTTAGCTTTTACATTTTGAGAATGACGAGTTAGCAACACTGACGTTATTTAAGATTTTTTTTAAATAATTTTATTGATAGGACACAAAAACTACATCATGTTGCTAGACAAAACTCCTAAGCTGGATAGGTTTTGCTGTATTGTCCTCTTTTCATTTTCGGTTATAATTTCCATCTCCTTCAATCCCCCTAGAATTTGCATAATTTCCTCTTCATGATTAATTCTACCCCTCAACAATATTCTCACAAAGACTCTCAAGCCTACTAACCAACGCGTTCGGGTGTTGTAATCTACTTCAACAGACTTTAATTCGTTCGACCCTGATTCTTTCGACTCCAATTTATTCGGCTTGTCCGATCCTGATTCATTCATCCCTGATTCATTTGTCGCCGATTCATCCGGTCCCGATTCGTCCGACTCCGATTCTTCCAACTCCGATTCATCCGATGCCGTAACGTCCGACCCCGATTCGTCCGACCCCGATTCGTCCGACCCCGATTCGTCCGACCCCGATTCGTCCGATCCCGATTCTTCCGACTCATCCGACCCAGTATCGCTTGACCCCGCTTCGTTAGTCCCTGACTGACTCCAATTCATCGTAATCTTTTTCTTCCAGCAAACCACTTTTCTCCTTCATTTCCTCCCAAATTGGTTTGATAACACACACGTACTTGTAACCACGATTGAATTTGGGTTTTCCAAAGTAGGGGTCATTACTATCTTTCAGAATCGAGCCATATGAGGGCAAGACTTTGGGGTCGTACGTTTCGTACTGCAGGACTTTTTGAGTCAGTAAACTCCACAGCTGATTTTTTTCACGGTACTTCTTTCCTTCCAACACTATGTCATTCTCCCGTATTTAGATAATTTTGTTACCAATCATGAAGTCTTCCGTGTCCATGTTGTACCTTAATCCAAATACATAATCGTTTTCTTTTGGGATTTTGAAAAATCTATGCAAATAATATCTCGAAATGTCCCCCAATCTGTGACCCTTCAAAAGGGCCTTTAAAGAGCAAAACGATGCTAAAGAAACTCGTCTCACATCCGGTGGAGGGAGCTCTGAGCTGATCCATTTTGACGCATTTGGGGCGCCATCCTCGTGTTTCCGTTTTTTAATTCGACGTGTCACACGTCAAATTAATGCGGGTGTGGCCAAAAAACGGGTGTAGCCGATTTTACGTCAGCGACATCTCCTCAAAAACCAGACACATTTGTTCAATTCTGATATGACGAAATTCAAGTATGTGGGTGGGTGACTTGCAGTGCGCCAGTACACTAGGTATTATGCTCTAAAAAAGTCTCTGAGCAAAAAACCGTCGTCAAATAGTACACGATCAGTGGATGACGTCAGCACTATACCAGCATAAAGGTGTGCACTCAACCCCGATTATACGAAAAATTGCGGCGTGTAACTGCGCATTTCGGCAAGTCAGCTCTTCAAATTGCGGTCGGTTAGAGACTATGCGCAGACTTCGAGATGGCGTCCTCTCTTATCGCGAAGTACAATACAAAATGACCTTTGGCAGAAATCTGGATGGTACACCGAATTTTTACGGTGGAGTATAGACGGTACATTGAATGCGAGGCGCGCATAGCCTCGCTGCCTTCCGAGTGCGATATATTACAGTATTTTATTACGCTTATTTGTGGTGTTGTTTCTTATTGAAAGAGTGAACAAAGTGAATGATGTCCTATTTTTACAGTGGCGGACTGGCCAGGGAGGGAAGGGCGGAATATTCCTCCTGGCCTTGAATTCTCCGATTTTTAAAAAATATCCGTAACAGGAAGACTCGCGCAAGTTTTATTGGTTCGATATTAGTTTTACCAAAAGATTTAAAATTACAAATATTAATAATAAAGATAATTATAAAATGCTAGTAAAACAAGTACTTTGTATTAAGTAACCTAACAAAAACTGGCCACATGAAATTGCAGTGTTATATCTAATGTGGAATTTGTCACCATTTTCGTGTGAATATTTTAACTTTTGTTAATACACCTAAAAAGTGTAAATAAACTTAAAGTAGTCAACCTCACGTACCCTCAGCGCAATATGATTTCTCCTACTACCCCTCCCCCCCCCCTCCAAATTACCTGCTGAATTTACTGAAAATATGGTGTTCGAAGATTTTAAAAAACGTAAAGGCCTGATGAACAAGAACAAAGGGAACGGGAAACTGTAAAACAACAAAGTTTTCAGTTTGTTTGCTTATTGTTTTGTAAGAAAACCAATATCAGCGTCCGATGAAAACTTATCTGATTAGTAAATGCATTCACACACAAGATTCTGGCTCATTTGTCGTATCGTAGTAGCAAAAGTTACAAGACAATTTTTTTTTAATATAATGTGCAATATAGCAGATTTGTGACCAGAATCTCATACGTCATATTTCGGGTACCCCTAATGTCATATGAGCAACTTCATGTTAATGCCATATGAGCAGCTTCATGCTAATGTCATATGAGCAACTTTCATCGCGTGACGGGAAGTAATGTCGGAGTAATGAGTCACGGTGGTGTCAAAAGGATGCAAAAGGTAGCAAAAGGCACTTTCCCACAATCTTCCAGACCGAAAAAAACGAAAAAGTGGAGGTAATGACGTCACTTCCCCTCCTCCTCCAGATCGATGAAAAAAAAAGTAGGAAAAGGCAGTTTTCCACCATCCTCCAGATTGATGAAAACGAAAAAAAAAGGTAGCAAAAGGCACTTTCCCCACCCTCCTCCAGATCGATGAAAACCGGAAGTGAGGACATTACCCCACTTTGATCACGTGACCGGAAGTGGGGTAATGACGTCACTTCCCACCCCATCCAGATTGACGGGAAAAAAAGTAGCAAAAGGTACTTTCCCACCTTCCTCCAGATCGATGAAAACTAAAAAGTGGGGGAAATGATGTCACTTCCTACCCTCCTCCAGAATGACGGAAGAAAAAGTAGCAAAAGACACTTTCCCACCATCCTCCAGATTGAAGGAAACGAAAAAAAAGTAGTAAAAGGCGCGTTCCCACTCTCCTCCAGATCGATGAAAACCCGGAAGTGACGTCATTACCCCTACTTTGATCACGTGACCGGAAATGTGGGGAATGACGTCACTTCCGTCCGTACCCTACTCACGTGAAACCTTACTGCTGTATCCAGCCATTATATACGTAAATACAGGACGGGAAAGCCAAAGGCTCACAAGAAAAAACTAAATACAGATGCAAACCTACTTACGTTGCCTTTTGGACTTACATGTCAGACTGCCAGAGCGGGGAATAGAACCCAGGACCTGTGAAATCAAAGGCCGAGGTTCTACCGCTGATCCAGACTGAAACGGCCTTTTATTTAATTTTTTTTCGGCCTTTGATTTCAAAGGTCCTGGGTTCGATTCCCCGCTCAGGCAGTCTGACATATAAGTCCAAAAGGCAACGTAAATAGGTTTGCATCTGTATTTAGCACGTAAATAAAATAAAGCCAAAACCAAAATTTCCAAACTTTTCATGCTCAAACAGAGGAAGTATAATGTAAGGCTACACACTCAACTGCTTCCCCTTGGCTAAATTTTCCAGTGATCTTTAGTCAAGTCGTCTATTTTCCGTTCATCACCCTACTGACGATACATATATCATTTCTCAAGATTTTAAAGTACTTTTCCAGGTATGGAATTCAATTATTACTTTCCAGGACATTTCCAGGTTTTCGAGGTTTCGCATGGACCCAGAATTCAGCTGTGCTAAGCAAACTAAGACATTAGTTTTTAAATATTTTCTAGTGATGTTGTTTAGCCAAATAGAACACACCAATCATTAGCTGATCTATCGTGTGCAAAAGTAAAAATGGTACAAACATATGACTACGGCAGTAAAGTTTCACACGAACTAAACAGTACAGCAGCTCTGCAGTATCTGAAATCTTACAAGAAAGTTTATTTGTATTCCTTTGCTGTTTTGACTTCGGATCAGTTAAACCTTACCTTGAGCACCAAACGAGTTCGTGTTTGTTTTCTTATTCGTGCTGCTAGGAGAACCGAGCAGTTTAGATTAGCTTGTTTTAATATTTCGTATCTTTATCAATAACGGTTTACTGGAAAGATACGACAAACCAATATGGAAACAAACCCTTTAATCTTAAGTCTACGTCTGCAGCTGGCATTTGTTGATTGGCATTGTTGCGTAATAACAATGTTTAAAATAATGTAAAACAATCAATCTGGTCGTTTAGAGCTTCCTAACCACTTGACAAATTAGAAAAGGCCTTAGAACATCTGCAGAGCAATACCTGTAAAATAAGTTAAGCACCAGATTCACAGTACAAATAGTTTGATCTGTGGAGAACATTGTAGAAACGTGTGTGCCAAGAATAAGCCAAAAAACAAATTTCATGGTTTCATCGCAGATCCAGATCTCACACTAGCTTAGTTTTTAATGAATTTTGTTATGCTTGTTGATCAAGTCCAACAAAGCTTACATACCAAATTTAATCGAAAAATATTCACAGACGGCGGAGATATTAAGCGTCAAAGTTTCAGCTTTAACATGAGAACTTGACCTTTTTTTAATATTAGAATATCCGCTTTCCGAGTTATTGGCCCAGAAAACTAAATAGTCTAACAATGCTTTTTGCATTATTGCAGCAAAATGAGGGCCATTCGTCATAGAATTGCCCGCCCTTTTCACACTAGCCTATTGAAATATCAACAAAACATTGAGAAATATCTTGTAGCTGAAGTGTTACTGCTCTATTTGATACTGCTAACATGTGCCTTCGAATACTACAGCTAATCTATTAGTATGTGTTTATTTACGGAGCTATGACCCATACAGGTCATCAGCACCACCAATGAATTGTATGTACTACAACCAACCTACCTTATCATCAATACTAAAACACTTATAACGAAACAAAAATTAACAAGAAAATCTTCCCGACGCAACACAAAAAGCAACAAATGTCTTCCGTCGCCTGAAAGTATTCCTGTTGGTACTAATAGCTAGCTTGCGTAACTATAGTAATTTTACTTATGCAGCGCATTCTAGCTTGATTCCTGCTTAATTCCGAAGGGCCACATCACCGTTCAAGCAGCAAACACTCAACGACGAATGGCCCCTTCAGATAACTTCTATTACACATTTTTCGTGGCGAGAGCATTGTTGCTATAAAGCCTATATACTATATTTGTGGTATCGTGCTTGTTGTATACTTCCATGGATATGGTGTGCCACAGTGGCTCGTCTGTTTGACGCATGGCACGAACCTGTAATGTTTTTTGCGATGCGTCTTTCAGGAGGGAACTCAGTGTGGGGGGGATAGGTGTTGCAATCCCATCTCTCACACTGCGGTTGCTTCAAGCGCGGTTTGCGAATTAGCGGCAATGTCTGTCACCCTGGATGTGGCTCTGGACTTGCGACTGCGGTCCTTTGCCATTGTCACAGAGTCTCTTGCAGGCATCCATGCGGTGCAGGGGGCAGTGGAATGAATGGACGTGAGCGATCCGTTGGTTTTCAGTGTAGCATGGAAACTCTGGATTGCTTCCCAGGTGGGTGAGGTTGCCATTCGGTGGATGAGGGACCACACTGGAATCTAGGGCAACGATCGAGCGGATACGCTCGCCAAGGAGGCGACTGCCGCGGAGGTGGCAGAGGCACGTCTAACTGTGTACATGGCCACTCAGCGTGCGGCAATCCGGGAGTGGAAGCGTAAAGAGTGGGAGAGGGAATGGGTGGCCTCGGTTATGGGGAGGTTTCTGTTTGCTATACAGCCAACCAACCTGCAAGTATGGTTCAGTCCTGGATGCGTTGTCGCGCAGGAAGGCACGTCTCGTTAGTCGTCTGCGTACAGGTCATTCCTTGTTGCTGGCGCACCAAAATAGGTTGGGTTAGATGGACTCGCCATTCTGTGGGACATGTGGGGTTGAAGATACTACTGATCACTTTCTTCTAGTCTGTAGGAGGTACAGTAATCATCGCAGCCTGTTCAGTAGGTGGGTGATGACTCATCCGACCCTGCAGACATTGCTGTCTCACATGAGTGGTGCAGATCCTATCAGGCGTATCCGGGCGCTGGAAGCTTTCTGTGTAGCTGCTAAAAAGTAGTTGTGATCTCGGTCGCATAAAAGAGGCCTGTTGGAGTTGATAGGACGCAGGTGCACCATCCTACTTACACACAGTAAGGATGTATTTAGGACAAAGCCCGTGCACATTGTGATGCCCGCACGCGTAGACTCTTGTACACAGTGGTGAAAATCTCTTCTTGTACACAGTGGTGAAAAATCTCTTCTTGTACACAGTGGTGTAAAATCTTGTACGCAGTGATGAACAATGGTGTGAGCGTTCGGTTCAATGCGCATTTGTACACAGTAGTGAAAGATCTCTTCATGTACACTGTGGTGGAAAATTTCTTCTTGTTTGCAGTTATAGTCAGTGGTGTGGGTATGCGGCTAAACACGCTCTTCTACCTGATGTGTGCAGTGGTGTGTCCAGTGATGTGCGCAATGGTGTGTCCACAGTGACGAGCGACAGTGTGGTATTGCAGTGGTAGAAGTGATGCTGTGGAATATTAGGCCTTGGTGTTAAGTTTTGGATTGGTGTGTTGTTATATAACTTAAAATCGTTGTTACTTAACTAATTTTGTATTAGAGCATACGGCATATGGCCAAGGCTTTTGGCAATAAATTCAATTCATTTGTATTGGATTTCTTGATGGACTTAGTTTTAGTGTACGTTTACATACGGCGCATGACTTTAAGGACTTAAAACTAATTGTCACATCAAAGTATCGTTAACAGTTGAACTCTTGGGGCGTCGTGCAAGCACACATTCCTGTGAGCCCGGGGGATATGCGCCCTGTCATCTCCAGAGTCTTTGCCGCTTTGTGGGCCGACAGGCGGGTTGGCGGGCCCACTGGCCGTGCCCTGTTCGATATTCATCCCTATGTGGCTACGCCTAAGGCCTTGGGCTACCTATCGTGCCGGGACTCGGGCCTAATCTCTAGGCTGCGGACTGATCACGTCCAGCTCCGTGTGCATTTGTTTCATCTCGGGTGGGCGCATACACCAGCCTGTTCGTGTGGCAGGAGCCCCGAGACAGTTAGTCATTTTCTTCTTGACTGCCCTCTGTGGGCTGATCAACGTCATTTTACTCTTTGTGGTGCAGAGAATCGTCTGCGCCAGGTATTAGGTGTTCACCCGCATGACACATCACGTCATCATTCTTTGTATAGGGTCCTTAAGTTCTGTAAGGCCACCAGTCGTTTCACCCAGGCTGGGGCCCCGTCCTAATCACCGCTCCTCTACCCCACCCCCCCAATAGAATTTGTGCAGGTGGGACCAACTTTCTGGCTTTGACACCGACTGTTGCGCCTCATGGGTCGCCTGGTCTTCATTGCATGTGCGTTGGGGTGTAACAGGCAGTGTGACTTTGTGTGCAGTGGCAGGTGGTGTAGCTCTGGAACTCCAGGTGACTTTTTCCATATTGAGGCCAGTGAGGTTGCGTTAGTGGTGGTATATGCATAGACTAAGTTAGGTTTAGGTTTAGTATAGTAAAGAGTGTACGGCTTTGCGGCCTTTTAGACTCTTATTAAAGAAACAAGAAACAAGCAGCCATTGTTTATGCATTGTTGCTCGATAAAGAATGCCCCATCGCCGTTCATGCGACAAAAACCAACGACGAATTACCCCTTCAAAACAACTTCTCTTAAATTTTTTTTTAAAAAGGGTTAAAGGGTTTAACGAGCGTTAACCACTCCTGGTCATCTACCCGAAGCTCTAAGGCCCTATGTCTTTAAAATTTTTAAGAGATGTTTTACAACAGATCTTTTGGAACAGCACGATAGACATTGTTGCACGGGCAGTGACATTGCCAAGGAATTTGCTGTTCAATGGTTATCGTGAGCCGGATATTCAGCCAGATTAAACCCTCAGTCTTGGGCCATTCGGAAACAACAGCCTACGGGGGCTGCACGCCCTTGTTTCTGAATGACTTGCGGGTTTCGGGTATTGTCCTTTACTTAATGCCAGGTTAATACACGTTTAGAGTGCAAATGTTGGACACTGGTTAAAAGTCCTTCATTAGATCCTAGTGTTTAGTGTTGTGTTGTGAACAGCCCTTAGATTCGTTTCAGGGTAATTATGTAAGTTGTAAAGAATTTGCCTATTGGCCGAGTGTAGCTTACTGTAAACTAAGAACAAGTAAGCATGACTACCAAGGGAAGAGACATTTTTTAAGCATCGACATGTTGTATTTATACATCAAGTTCAGTCAGGATAAACTATTATTATAGGGGAGGCCCTTAGATGACGTCCACAGATGACGTCAGCTAGAGCAGCATTACAATCATGACGTTGGGCATTGTGGCCACATACGCCCCATTAAAAAAAGAAAAATTTGGATTTCTGCAATTTCCCAGCTTGATAGAAACATCTGGATGATGGTTGGAGTGGTCATCACATTTTTACTACAGACGATTCTTTTATTACTGACATCTAAAAGATGATCTTGACTTGCCGATCATCATGAAAACTAAAGATGCTGAATTTTCTCTTTTGTTTAAACATCTGGATAATGGCTTGTGTAGTCATCGAGAAAATTCAGATGTTTGTAGATTTTTGGCTGCTTTTCCCCCAAATTTGTTGGCCATAGTCAGCTTCCCAGCACTGGTCGATACGAAATGCATAAAAAACATAGAACATTAATTTTTATATCAGATAAAACCGCACGGCCGATCATACACATTTAACGAGCGACAAAAAACATGTTTCCATCCCGGAACAGTTTTAAACCGGGCCCCAAACGGGCCCACAATCAACGTTGGGACAAAACAGGCACCTC
>JAHWFP010119836.1:1291-16331 GCA_023313725.1 Lithobius niger | reverse complement strand
CCCCCCCCCCCCCCCCCCCCCCCCCCCCCCCCCCCCCCCGGTCATTTTTTTGACTTATCTCGAAACCTGCATAGTTTTTCCCCACCTTCTGTTCCGACCTTTTTCCAACTCAAATTTTGGTTAAGACGAAGGGGATATCAGACAGCCACCCCTTCCTAATATTTTCGGCTTTGTGACACGAAGTTCCTCCCAGCAATGACGCACGGCAAACAGCAAAATAAAAAAAATAAAAAACAACTATCAATAACATCATGAAACGTTTTTTGAATGCCATGAGATAACATTAATTCGTTCCCTTTTTGCCCTTCTGTCGTTATCTTACCAATGCCTCTTGCTGAAAAATATTTTGGTGGCGGGGAAAGGTAGAAAGGGGCAGTAAAAGTGTTGGAGAGAAATCAATTTCCAACAGTAAAGTGCGGACTAAGTCCGTTTACGGCTGAAAGTTGTATTGACCCGTACGTCCAACTAACTAACTGATCCTTCAGATGTCAACTGAAGCAAGTTTCACATATTCTGTGGGAGAGTTTTCCGTTTCTCCGTGTGATCTACACGGCCCTGTTTATTTTCAACGGTCCTGCACCCTCTCCCACGCTTCTGACTCCCTTTTACTTTCCATGGGGGTAGGAGCTCGAATTAACATCACTGTAACTTTTAATTGAGGACGTCGGCGTTTCAGCGTTCATAACTTGATTATATAGGTAAGCGCGCATTAAAGATTGATTAATTAATTTATTCAGGAGCCATGACCCAAAGCCGTACACTCACTGCAAAAAACTATAAAATAGTAGGATATGCTAGAATCCAGACTGTACCGTCTCCACAGAGTGATATTGCCAAACCACAAGGCACAACTCAGTAAACGCAAAAGCCCAATGACCCATAACACACCATGCAGCAGCAAACCCGAACCCCATCGGAGTGGTCAGCCAGGAGTTGACCCACAAGTACAGACATACTCACTCATACACACACTCAAGCACACCACGGACCCACCGCACTAAGCATTTACAGACAAACACCAGACACCTTGCAAAAAACAGCCTGCAGATGCCACAGACCACTCTTGTTAGGAGGCAGAACACAGTGAAGAGACATGGCGGTGGCCCCTGGACGAATCCAGGTGCATCCAGGCTTCCTCCAGGCATCATCGTGCTGCAGACAATCGAAAATAAAGTAAGACACAGTCTCAGCAACACTGCGAAAGGAGCAATGGGGGGACTGTACCCATCCTAAACGAAACTTCTCCTCATTCAGGAGGACATGACCAGTCCGATAGCTCCAGAAGATGCACCATCCATACTGGCAAATAGTCTAACATATATGAGGAAGTAGCGTCCTGCCCGTTGTCGCTGCAGACCACTCACAAGTCCACAAACGCTGAACCCATGCACGAAGAGGTACACGAGCAGAGCAAGCTGACTGGACAACAGACACAAGATTATCAGGCTTACGTGCCGCCGCTTTAGCCAAGGCATCTGCACACGCATTCTCATAACGCCCACTGTAGCCTCGCACCCAAGTCTGAAGGGAGAGCCACAGCTTCCATCCAACTTCAAAGACAACAGGATCGCTGACATCGAAAGAGAGAAAGGACCGGCGTAGGGCATGCAAGCAAGCAAGGAGTCTCTGAGAATCACACACGATGGAAGCTGCAAATCGAGTGCAACGTCCATGGTGGCAGAATTCACAACAAGCTTACAGACAAAGTTTGAACTCACATTCACAAGCGATCTACTCACACTCTGCTTAAGAGATGGAATATAGATCCCAAACCCTATAATCGAACTGTCATGCAAGAAGGACACGTCACAAAAGGGCTCACAGCCATATCCTCCTGTTGCAAAGACGAGTCTAGGTGTATTTACCAGGACTATGGCCACAGAGGAACAACAGATGCTATGAGGGTGAAAGACTTGAGACCTGGGTCTGGGTCTGACCCGCGTCATCCCAGGTCAGCTGCTCCAAGACAGGCAAGGGTGTGGGCACACAAGAGGCTGTAATCGCTCAAGACACAGCCAATGGGATCACTCGCACCTCTGCACAGGTTGCGAAGACAGAGCAACAGTAACAACTCATCTGCATGAAGGTGCAGAGGTGGCTGATCTACTTCGATCCACATAGCCTGAACGGTGTCGAAACACGACCCCCTGTCACAACCCGTAGGTAGTCATTAACATCAACTTGCAGGCTCCGTACATGACGCTGCTGCATGGCCAGAAAAGGCAGATGATAATCGACTACAGAGCATATAAACACGTTATACAATGAAGTCAATGCACCATGACGTATGTCTTGACCATAGGCAAGTCCCCAAAGAACTGGTAGTCAACGGCTAATTTTCGTTCTCAAGAAATGAACATCCAAGAACCACGTCAACTTGCAGTCCAGAATGACTCCTAGATATCTCACTTCCGAAGACGGCGAGACCGTATGACCACCCTCTCTCACTTTCACAGAGGCCGAACAGTCACTGACAGAGCGTGAAAAGAAAATGTTTGCACTCAGTCGCAGTTCCTGAAGGATGTCTTTGATGGCAGTTGCAAACAGGACTGGACTGAGGCAGCTACCCTGAGGCAGGTGACGGTCAAACTCAGCCTAAGACGACTAGAAGCCATTGACCCTGGTTGCAAACCGACGAGAGCCCAAAAGGGCTAGGATAGTGCTCGCAAGCTGGAAGCCAATATCCATAGAAGCAAGAGAATGCCAAATCCACTCAATCTCGACAGTATACCTTGCACGTATATCCAGAATAACCGCTAGGACTACTTGTCCATGTATGCTGGACAGGAAAAACAGAACGGCATTTTGGTCACTCCTGCCACCCTGTAACCAAACTGCACACTAGAGAGACACTGAGTGTACTGCCAGGTCAGTCTCTTAACCAGCACCCTCTCATGTACTTTGCACACACATGACAGCAAAGCAATGGGCTGTAATTAACCAAGTCCTGGCCATGTTTACACACAGGAACAAGAACTGAAAAACCACTTGGGTGGGATGGCCTACCGTCAAATAGACCCTGGAAAGGGACAAGCAATTCACCAACTTGCTGCTGTAAAGACAAATACCTAACAATGTATATTGTTGTAACGCAACCAACTGACTGCTGTAAGCAGTGCCTGTATTACTGTTCTTTGGTACAGTGACTCAATCACCTCGCTACTACTCCTATATCCTTCCTCCGTTCTCTCTCCATGAGGTAACCGAATTTAGCCCTAACTGTTCTTCTGTTAGGCCTGACTTAGAGCAGGGTTCCACTGAACCCGAATCTGCCAGTTAACAACTGCAGACATGCAACAGTTAAAGACGATTACTGACTCTGAACAGCACTGTCCAGACGCAAAAGGTAATTGAGAAGATTACTGCGCCCTGCCAGGTGAATATTTTACTGCTACACTTAAAGAGGAAATTACTGGAGGGAGAGAAGGGAAGATGCAACAGCAACAATTGGTGACACCCCCCTAAGGAGGATTAAACCGAACTACTCTTGTTTACGATCACTTTTATACTAAGATAAGTTAAACAGCTTATGGAGCTTTCCACGTGACTTCTTAGTTTCACTTGATGTGTGGGTCGGTACCACCAAGAATCCTTTACATAGAAAAGGCCCTAAGGATCTCACACTGTACTCCAACATGCGATTAAGTACGCAAATGCGATTAAAATGGGCCGACGTCGTTTGCGTCATTAATCCAGGATTTAAACAGTTTCTAGTTATGATGCGTGATGTGAACACCTACCATCAAGGGAAGAAAGGACTTTATAGGAATCTTACATTCCCTTGTAATTTTTAGGGATATAATGACAGCCATCTTTGTTTTCAATAGTGTGGTTAAAATGACGTCATCGGTAAAATGTGACCAATAAAAAATGAAAGCTGGCAATACACAACTCGCTGCAAAAGTCAAACGCTGTAGACTTTAACAGAACTCCTAGACTGTGGGTATCATGCATGAATGGACTAAGAAAATCCATAGCCAATTATTGAAGATGGGGGGTGGGGGAGGGGTCAGGTGCGGGTCTTAAGTCAATATACTGGTTTTGTTTTATGACGACAAACTGCCGCACGTGGGCAATGAGGGAAGGGGTGGGGGGGGGGAGATAATAAACAACCATCGAAAGTGAGAAATTATGAAACCTTTTACTCAGTTTTGTCCAAAATGACAGACTGACGGTATAATTGAGGAAAAATTCATGATTTATAACAACAACATGTTCCAGAATGAGAAATTTGTTAAAAATTCGACGATTGAAAGGTGGAGAAATCTTTTTACTCACTCTTGTCTAAAAACGACAGACTGCCGCGGATGGCATTGGGGGAGGGAAGGGGCGGGAAGATAATCTTTAATAAAAGACCATCGAAATGTAAAAAATTATGCAACTTTTTGCTCAGATTTGTCTACATAACGACAAAAGGTATTACTGAGCGACTTCCGACCTGGACGGAGGTGGCAGTATTCGCGACAATTTTATGTTTTATTTTTTCTCTGAGCTGCCTTTTGGCAAGGGGACCCCTGGGACCCTGCTCCACATTGCCCCATGCCTAACTACACATCTACCTCCAGCACATGCCTTTTTGGTTCCCGAATTAGCATCGGGTTTCGCTCGTCAAGAAAACAATAAGTGCCCGGGCAGAGTACACCTATGTGATGCTGGATCCAGACTAATTCCGTTGCTATAGACTTTACCGTTTAAAGACCGCTTTACTTTCTTTTTTTTTTTTAAACTGACAACGCTCTGCCTCACAGGTGGAAAACGTAGCGCGTTCAACTTATTCCTATAGTTTATTCCACATTATGTTTACAGGAAACTGACTGCGGATATCACACTTGTAGACTCTGTACAGTTACTGTTAGATTCTATGAGCGGAATATTTACGTGTTATTTTGCACTCGTGGTGGAAGGAAACGTAGCATCACACAGTCACTTTCCTGCAAACATAATATGGAATAAACTATAGGAATAAGTTGAACGCGCTACGTTTTCCACCTGTGAGGCAGAGCGTTGTCAGTTTATTATTTTTAAAAATAAGTAGGGTTAAAAAAACTGCATTCGGATATTTTCTCCCAGACATTTTCCCCACACAAAAGCGATAAAGGACAAATTCGCCATTGATCCGGACAAAAGTGTGCATGGAAAAACTGTCCACCTGGACTGTTTTTCCCTACATACTTTTCGTAATTTAACCATTACTATTTCTAGCACCAAGTTTCATGGAAACGAATGCTCTACCTGTGGAGAGCTGTTTGAATCTCAGGAGTTCCCGGTTCAATCCTGGCCTCATCCCCCTCCCCCTCCCCGCCTCCGGCATTTTATGGATGAGAAAGGCCCTGTGGTGTCTCGTGCTCATGTCAAACGTGGTGTGGCAAAGATCCTGGGATTTTCCACTTGGATTTCTACAGCTAAATATTATTGCCCGTCTCGTTGTCATCTCATCGTCTTCATCTGGAGGCGACGAAGGGCTAAGCAGGGGTCATATAGTGATATAACGGTAGGGCGGCCTGCATCCTCATTCAGAAGACATAACTAATAGCATCAAATCAAATCGAATTAAATCGAAGGGGCTAAAGCGAAGATCACACAGTAAATCGTCAAATAAAGGTATCGACAAGCACTGAATACTTACTTTCTGTTGGCCTATTTCGTGGTTTATTATTATTATTTAATTACGCTGGTATTTTTTACTGCAAAATCGACGGTTCGACGTAAGTTTTTGAGAAGAACAGCGCAGTCAACTTGTTCCGATTGATTGTATTCTTCCTTTATGCCTGGCAGATTCGGACTGGATAGGAAAGGGCGTTTGTGCTATTTATCGACATGACTGGGCGCCATGCTTTTTACAGGAAACTCGGATGAAGTTATGGTGCCTCCAACCGTCGAGGGGCTTTGGGAAGCACTCTAACTTCCCAATCAGAAGCAAAGTCCGGGTTCGGGCTCAAGAAGCTTTGCGTATTTTCATATTCTCTCATCATTTCTGGCTTTGGAGGGCATTTTTCAACACACATTTTATATTTCAAGTATTAAAAAATATATATATATATATATATTTATTAAAAAATTAATAAAATGCTCACCGACAAATTAGAGGTTCCATTCACCTATTAGAATAGTTTGCTTCACGGGATCTGTGTGAACAAAAGGTTGAAAATCAGTTTGCTAGCTTGCAGCTGCGGCCAAATGCGCGTTGCTACATATACCGTAAACATTCTCGTTGGCCGCAGCGGCCTGGACGCGCGGCTCGGCCGCTGTGTGCGCGGTGGCCCTTAAATTGATGCCTGTCATGGAACGAAGCAAGGAACAAACGTATTGGAAACATACATGAAAATATTTATAAAGAATTCAAAATAGTTCAATAAACGAACAAGTTATTACCCTGGGTTGGCTGTAGAAAAAGAAAGAACGCTAACCCCCTTGGTAGAACGTCAATGTGAAACAAACACCTTAGAAAAAATTTACTTATGTTCATCAAATGTGCTCGCATTAAAAGTGGTAAGGCCGCTAAAAATTAATTAAGTGGTTCTCAGGAGTGGTAGGCCTATACTAACAAATTGATGTAAGCGGGCGGTGTTTTTTTTTTTTTTACTTTTTAGTCGTGGTTACATTAAAAGTGGTAAGGCCGCTAAAAATTAATTAAGTGATTCTCAGGAGTGGTAGGCCTATACTAATAAATTGATGTAAGCGGACGGTGTTTTTTTTTTTTTTACTTTTTAGTCGTGGTTTTTCAGATGTGAGCGATGGTTTTTTTTTACCAAACAAAACGAACTCAGTGGCTTACATTTTGTTGTGGAGCACAATATCATGCCAGGATCAACGTGCGAAAGTTGCATATGTGATAAAAATCATTCTTTAGATCGAAGTTTTTAGTTATGACATGCCTAATGGTCCTTAGATTCGTTTCGAGGTGATCATGTGAATGGAGCAAAGAGCTGATGTTGCAATCGGCTCCAGGAAGGGTTTGTTGAAAGCTCTGAAGCGTCGTCAGAATTTTGTTTTTAGACAATGTCATAAAAAACGTTTGATGCGCTAAGAAAAAACCCATGCGTGCGCTCCTAAGAACCATTGAATTAACTTTTAGTGGCCTAATCAGCATATTGCGGTTTTGCCCGAAATTACCGGAAAGGGAGCATGAAGTGATTTCGTTGGTGGTTATGTTGTGGTTAGAAGTTAAGACAGGTAAGTTAGGATAGCTGCCTTGGCTTGAATTTCACCTAGTAGGAAACGAGATTCACGTAGGGAACGAAATATGATTTTTAAAAGCTTGTCTGGGATGTTGCTGTTTTTCTTATTGCCTCGGCTTGACTGTTGATTGGCCGAGTACAGAGCATGGCTTGAAGTTGCGGTGTTGAACGCCCGAGTCAAACCCAGTCGAAAGTCTGCACGGTTGATGACTAGAGTATCACCTGAGGATGATGGTTGTATAGAAAACAGTCCGGAACTGTGTCTTCAACCGTCTTTAGGAGATCCGCAATAGTTTCATGCTGTGAACGAAGCTTGATTTATAATTTATTCCGAGATATTATTATTACAGGTAAAGTCAGGTGAGATGACTTCTCTGTTCTTCTCTATCCATAAGCAGGCACTAGTATTTGGATTTTGGATTAAATAACTCCAAGTTCTGTGCAACGTAATTTTAAATGAAGGAAGGCGGAAAACAAGGCAAATAGAGAAAATCTTGCACTAAACAACGTAGTACACGAAGCCACCCTTTTGCACTTAAGTCTAGTCTGAGTGGCATGACTGGAATTCGAACTGGCAACCCAATCCGGCCCAGATAACTGACATTGCGCCTTTTTTGATACGCCCACTCCTCCAATGGTCGTAGGTGTGGGCATACGTCCTGTTCCATTACCTATGGCCGCGAGCATTCTCGGTCGAATGGAGTTCACCGGGTTCGCCTTTGTAGCCAATGGAAGAATGGGCATATCGATGTAGCCGCATGGCAGTGACTGGGGATGAATTCAGATGGGGTTGCCAGTTCGAATTTGAGTCACACCACTCCGTCAAACGTATGTCAGGGATACTGCCGGTGTGAAAAAAGGGAACATTTCCCAGTGGTAAACAAATGTGAAAAATATGTAAAAATTTGAAAAATACGAGTGTTGGGGGTATCAAATAAAATCAAATCAATCAAATATTTATCCGCCCTAATTCTGGACCGGAATTAGGGAATGTAGTGATTTCATCACAGAATCACCAGCTTATTTCATTGTCTATTTGTACAGCTTGCCGTTGCAATGAGGCAAAAAGACAAGCTCTCCACAGACAAATAAGTTTACGAGCAGAATAATTATTGGGTGTAATATTATTTTTATTATAAAAAATTTTAAAGAGATCCTGAAATAGCCAAAAAAAAAACGATATTATTAGGGCCCCCGCGCACTGGGCAACCAGGCAGTGCGGCCAGTGGTCGTCGCGTTAAAAAAACACGGCAACGTGGCCTCGCGGCACGTCGCCATGTTTTTTGGCCGCGACGATCCGGCCGCCCAGTGTACAATGGTTACTGGAAAAGAACAATTTTATTAAAGAATTGTAAAACCGGTGTGATATGAAAACGAAGAAATAGTGATAAAAAACGAAATGTAGGTACGTGAAAAATGTGAAACAAATGAAAACTAGGTATATGAAAAGTATTGTGTTCATAATAGTGGCTTAATGTACTACGTCAGTTGTAGGGTGCGAGTTTTGCTGTGAGGTTTGTTTTCCTTTTTCCTTTGTATGATTTACAGCTATTTGTCCGCGTTTATTTAATTTTGAATTAACATTTAAACTGTTTTTTTAGGGGGGGAGAAAATGTCCGGGGCTTAAATGTCCCGAGTTAAGGGGTGAAAATGCCCGCAGTTGTTTTGTAGGGGGTGGGGGGGGGGATTATAGGGGAAAAGCTCTAATAATAATACAAAACAACAGGCATTTTTGTGGTTGGTGGTGGGGTGGAAATACGAGGAATAATTCAGAAATGCATAGGACGTTGAAGTATTCATTGAAGTCCGTAGGATGTTGAAGTATTCATTATACAACTCTTTATGTGCATTTCACTGATCTTATTTTACCAAAGAAATAGCTGAGAGGCTTTAACTTCCCGTCACAAGCGGTAATTGGCGTGGAACTGGGAGGGAACACACGACATTTCTGTTCCAGTAAGCCTTGATTGAGACACTTGAGAAGCAAATCACCTCCTGCTCATCAGCTAGTTTAAACACCACTTCTTCCATATTAACACGTGCTTGGACGAACTTTACCACAAGTGACATTTTCCACATATTTTTAGTGGGTACAAACCTAAAACGCGTAAATTTTAACACGCATTCCGCTAAAGTAAAAACGGCAACTTGTTCGACAACTGGCCGCATGTGGTCACGACTCAGAACGAGTAGTGAAATATCGGAGTACGTATCGGTGCACACCCGTTTCGACCAATCCCGTTTCGACGAACATTTTCCAGTTTTACCGAAATTTAAGCTCTGATCAAAATTCGGCGTTAAGTTGGTTAAGGTCAGGATGCAACCCGGGTCCTCCAGCACATAAGACGGATTTAGCAATTAGGAATGCATTTCTAACTTCTCCGACGTCAGTTTTTTAAAAGAATAATCTGATTCAGCGAAACGGGATTCGGAAAAACAGGAAGGGGAATTCCCGTTTCGCCGAATCCCGTTTCGATGAATCAATTTATTCTTTAAAAAATTTGACGTTGAAGAAGTTAGAGAAACATTCCTAATTGCTAAATCCGTCTAATGTGCTGAGGGTCCCGGGGTCGATCCGGACCTCAGCCACTCCTGGCACTTTCGGAAAGAGAAGGGCTCTCTGATGCCTCGTGCTCATGTCGGTTGTGGTAAGCAAAAGATCCATAGAATTTCCGATTGGAATTACCTAGCAAAATTGTCCCTCTCGTCTTCTGGCGCCATGGCTTCGGCTGGGTGCGCGTTAAACCTACAGCTACACCATTCCTAATTGGAAGGAATTTGTGATTAGTTGCGGTTTCTAATGTTATATGTTAGCCGCAACGAGCGCGGCAGCACGGCGAAAATAATTCGGCGGAACGGTCATACTCCTCGGAGACTCCCCCTTTATACAATTCCTGATACAAGCTGATACGAAGCATTTCAACTATTTTACTGCTACTGGGTTTCTATTAAGGGCATTGCTATAAAAATTCGACAAAAGCAAAAGCAACACGAACCAGAACTCAGTAACGGTTGAATGCTTCTCGTAAAAGCGAATACTGAAGGTTGAAAAAACGGAAGAAAAAAATGGTTGGTGAGAACCTAGTAATGGCGTCCTTGGAGAAAGAGTTGGTGTTAGTTGGGCGAAAGGTCGGTAGACTGCTGTCCTTGGATTGGTTGCCTTCAAAGAGGTAGAGGAGAAGGATATCTCCGCAAACTGTCCCTTGACCGGAGGAGAAAATGTCCTTGCAAGAAGACAACGGCCCTATTTGTGGGCTCCTACTTTCATGTTATCTATTAAAGGTGAACTCATCCAGGACTGTCGCTACAATTTTTTTTCGTGGGTCAAACGCTACTGGGCCTTGGTAAAATTGTGGGAGGGGAGGGAGTGATTTTGGCTTCCCTTCAACTCAAAAAATATGTTGACTTCTGTTTTAGTTGAAGATTAAACCGAGTATTAAACCTTGTAATCTTTATTTTTTGCGCAACAAGTAAGCTATGGGGACATTCATTGTACAGATTTACAGTTTTTTAAAGGAGTCCTGCAAACCCACTAATTTTCCGGTTTTTGCATCCCTTTTGGTCGTTTTGGGGTTGCCCCCCCCCCCCTCCCTCCTTCACGGCACTAGTTATACCCGTTCGGCCGAATTTTAATCAGTGTCCTAATTTTTGGCCAAACGCAAATTCCTGTTTCGAAGAATTTCGTTTCGCCAAAGAAATTTTTTTCTTTATTGACTGCCGCGCTCGCTGCGGCTAAGCACTTAACATCAGAAACCCCATCACAAATTGCAATTAATCACGAAATGTAACTTAGTAAGTTTTTCTGTAAAAAATCGGACTTCTGTCAGTTTTACTCCGGTGAGACACAAAAAAAAAATACCCAGAAAAAATATTCTTGTCCATGTACACACCAAGCTGACGAAATAAAATATTTGCGTAATATAAAAGCCAGCAACTTAAATTAGAAAGGCCACATTATAATTATTACCACTAAGTTGACTTACGTGTAAACTATACTATCTAAGAAAATGTTTGTCACTGAAACTTTGAAAATGTTTTATTTTGCAATGCGGATCCAAACGGTTTTGCGATATTCAAACAACTTTTGGAAAGTAACATACAGAAATATTTTAGATCCTCTTATAGTTTTGTAAACAAGCAGTGTTAAACTAATAATGGCTTTTACAAAAAGGCAGGGGCATTCCGTAACGACTTTTAGATAGGTTGGTATCTTAGAAAAATCGTTGTGCATTTATAGAACTTTGCTTGCCTATCGTAAAAAGAACATATTGCTGATCGATCGTCTGCTATCTAGACACACACTAGTGGGTATCGCTGTCAACTAGATGAAATTTAATAATTGTTGTCAGATGTAAAAGGCGGTTCACTAGCAGACTATGATTTAACTGTAACATGCTTATGTGCGATTTCAGCCTACTGGTTAAAAGTCCCCAGGCGGTAGAAATCTTTGCAAATCGTTGAAATCAGGTGTTTTGGGTCCAGTAACGAAGAAAACCTCAACATTAAAGTGTGGGAATGTGTTCTTTATGGTGAAAAAGTGCCCTCAATAGAGTTGAATTGTGTTACTGGTAACTAACTTGCTAGCTAATCCGACGGCTTCCGTGATTCTCATTGGGTAATGAAGATGTACAGCTCTAAAATTCTAAAACCATGATCATTGCTGGCCAAAAATAAATTTTAAAAATGGGCAATCCCCAAGTTCGTTGGCTAATACGGTTAATCTTGGCGGCCTTTCCCTGGTTGAATAATAACTACCTTCTAAAGCCGTCTCTTTTTGGACACTTGGCGGTTTCTCTTATACCAGTTTTGGTTTTTGGTGGATTACGAGGATAGACGTTGCCTTTCATATCACCCGACCGAAAGTTAACAATGAAAAATTGCACAAATTATTATTTTGACAAAAATTGTACAAACTTTCTTTCATCTTAAATTAAATCTCAAGAAAGGGCCAGCAGTTTTAGAACGTTTAAGAGTCAAACATAATTGGCTCTGTCTTGTAAATCGGGGGATGGGGGGGGGGGGTAGACAAGCATAAGACATTTCAGGTAGCACACAAGAGCACTTCTGATCGGTGTATGCTTGTGCGCTGCTAGAAGTGTCTATGTGTGCCCTCTTCTGAATCCTAACGCCTCCCCTTCCCCCCTTCCCACCACCACCATCGTCGCATACATTTTATCCGTTGTTGTAGACTAATGCTAGTTTGGTTTTGTGCGTGTGTTGATCTTCATATTTATAATTTTCAACACTTCTGTTTCTTATAATGTCCAGATTAGTGTAAAAAAAAAACACACTATACTCGCAGGCGTTCAGAAACCACAAATGCATGGACCTACAACTTGGATTTAATTCTCGGTAATTGATTTTTTTTTCTTTGGTCACAACAAAATTTGTAGTAAAATACAATTAAAAAACGCGACCGTGTGTGGTCACCAGCATTCACTCCGCCAGCTTGAAAATGCACTAAAAGAAGTTTTCAGTGCATTTCAAAAATGGCGGAGTAAATGCTGGCGACCACACATAGTCATACGTTTTTAATTGTACTTTACTAAATTTTATTTTGACCAAGGGGGAAAAAAATCAGTTCGCGAAAATTAAATCCAAGTTGTATGCCCATGTATTTGCGGTTTTTCAACGCCTGGCAGGAGGGTTTTTTTTTATACTGAATGTCGCATTCCACAAATTAAATAAAGTTTGGTCCTTCAGTTAATTTGTGGAATGCGACATTCAGTATAAAAAAAACCCTCCTGCCAGGCGTGGTGTAACTGTGTGTTGATGAACACCCGTAAACGTTTCCTTTCCATTGAGCCATTTAGCGAAACACAAGTAGCATATGGTGTAAAGTCGACGTCAGATCACACGTTTAGTAAATCGCGTTTACGTAGGAAGCAGTTTGACGTTAAAGGCACATAACTCCCTCCGGTATATTTTAACAGTTTCACTCGTTACATTACCGAAAATAGTTTTATATAAACTGATTTACCTTTCATTTGCTGGTCTAAGGGTATGATGCAGATGTCAGTAGTGGCGCGTGAATGTTATTAGGCTTGTTTTAAACGGCTCGGTCCGAGCGGTATTTAACTCCCGCCACATCGCTGCAAGCCGCGGCCCTGGAGGAAGGATAATTAATCCTTCGCTCAAGTTTGCGACTTTGTCGTACGATGTGTCACGTAGCAGCGGCCCCGAAATGAGTATGACTAGTGTCGTAGAGCAATGCGCGCTGCGGTCGTTTGAACTATATTTTAGCGTAGGTGACGCAGAGTAAAGCGGCCAGAACGGCGGGATTTATGTGCCTTTAAATGAAATGAAATGAAATGAAATGGGCTTTTATTTTCAATTTTTCAAGTAAAGAATATACACAAAAAGAAGACATGAAGTCTTTTGGTGCCCAGAGAAAGAATAAAAGGATACTAAAAATCACAAATGTAAATGCACAACACTATAAAATTTACAAGTAAAAACATACAGTTTAGAAGGTAAGCAGGAAATACTTTGTTAGTACAAAAGGGAAGAATTTTTCAACACTTCTGTAAAAAAAGTTTTACGAAAAGGAGACACACTAGTGGCAGTTCTAATATTTATTGGTATTGAATTCCAAATCCTTGAAGTTTGACCCGCTAATGACAAGTTACTTACATCAGTCCGGTTAAAACTTGTGCGACAGTTTGAAGCATTACAAGTATTATGACCATGGACGGAAAAAACTGTATCTGAAAAAGTTATTTGACGATCTGTTTTTAAAAATGTGAATACCACCTCTGTAATAAATAAGCTCGTTAACAGGGAGAATTTTTGTCATCTTGAACAAAAGCAAACTATATTCCTTAAAAGGTCGGTGCAGTATTGATCTTACAGCTTTCTTTTGTAACTTTAAAAGACGGATTTTGTTTGTTTTACAAGTGTTCATCCGAGTTAAAATGCAATAATTGAGATGTGGATGAATAAGAGAGTAATAAAGTTGTCGAAGACAAGATGATGTAAGGTTATCTTCAAGTTTGTATAAAATGTCAACTCCTTCGGCTATTTTGGTTGCAATCAATTGAATGTGACCATTCCAACTTAAATGAGAATCAATTTTTAGGCCTAGAAATTTAGTTGTATCAACTTGTTTAGGGAGTGGTTATAAATATTGACACTGGGTTTTAAATTGATAGGCTTTTGCCTGATCTAAAAATTAAGAAACATGTCTTTTGAATATTAAGTGACAGCCTATTTAAACTTAGCCAATGGGATACTTTTCTTTATTCTGTGTTAACAGTATTTACAATTTCAGCTAGATCGTTTCCCAAAAGATAAAAAGTGGTATCGTCAGCAAACAAAATCGACTTAAGTAGCTTAGAAACTCCAGGAAGTTCATTAATGTAAATTAAGAAAAGTAATGGTCCCAAAATGGAGCCTTAATCGCACTCCATAGTTTCGTTTTGCTAACCCCCTTTCAGGAAAAGAGACGCACGGTACGTCTAGGTTTCTTTTAATATTGTAAAGGGTTGAATTGGTTTAGGAGGGTTTGAAAAAAGGTGGCGGTGAAAAAAAAGAGTGATTTTAAGAGGGAATGAGTCCTTTGACGCCCTGGGATCACTGGGGGTATACACGGTACTTGCTAAAGCGACTTGAAGTCAATGCGCATTGAACTTACATCGCTTTAAGTTCAAGTCGACATAAGCGAGAAGTGGATACACGGGCCTAGAGTTAACGCGACTCTGCCCATCCTCCGCGTACACGGTACCTCTCTTACGTCGCTTGAAGAGCGGAGTAATAACTTGGAATAAGCGCATGCGCCACCATCGCGTCTGGTCGTCTGCTCTTTGCTACCAACAACACACAGTGAAATAGGTTTTCTTTAGTGAAACTTGAAGAGCAGCGAA
>JAHWFP010119834.1:0-15305 GCA_023313725.1 Lithobius niger | reverse complement strand
ATGTGTCGTTGAAAAAGATTTGTTTCCTCCCAACAACACTTCCCTCTTTGGACGGAATTTGGAAACTAATGATGGATAATAGCGCCATAGAATCCGACACTATTCAGCAGACTCCAAAACCAGTAAACAAAAAATCCAAACGGAAAGTAATTTTTCCAGTTCAAGAGGTTGCTTCCGAAACTGAAACCAAAAGACGTTCTCCGGATTTAGGACGTCACAAACGACTAAAAAAAAGCACCTAACCGTTTGAATTTATAAATTAAAAACGCACTAATGCAACTGTAACTTCGTTGTGCCGTTTTAGTTATCCTTTAGCCTAATAGAAGGTTATTTTTAAATTGTGCCGTGCTGGCAAAAATGTCGCGTTTCTCGTTATGTGTGCCCTGAATTAACAAGGTAAATTTTAATTGTTGTCGTGAGATAAACCTGTGCTAGTAACTTGTTATTCGTAAGGAAAATAGATTCCTTGGTTTTAATCTTATGTTTTTTATTTTCATGGTAACATCGACTTGTGTGCATGGAGCCAAAGTAAAGCCACTCAAGTTAAGATGTAGATGTTCAACGAAACTGTAGCCGCAATATGCTACAATACCTGAACTGCTGCAAAAAGTCTGGAAAAATTTTTGGCAAAATTCAACAAAATTCTCGACCTGAAGTCTTCAAAATTCAAAATCGCAGCAATAATATAAATTGTTGAACATTGCCATTGTCTATATCCTAAAAATAAAGCAAGTAAATGTAAACTCTGTAAATTTAAGATAGCCAACCGTTTCACAGGCTATTCTCTAAAAATTTTTCTCTTTGAGTTATACAAGTGTTTAATTTAAGTTTTTTTTTAGCTTTCAAAAATGTCAAGCTAGTATACTGTGAAAGCGCATTGATAGCTCTCTTGCTCTCTTAAATTAAAAACTTCTTATGGTTAGGCAGAGACTTACAATAGAAATATATGTTATTAAAAAAAATACACCTAATTGTTTCTTTTTGTTTCAGGAAGTTAGGAATTTTTTTTCAGTTTTTTTATTTCTCTGTCGTTAGTGTGGCACCACAATAGTTAGCATTCCTTATTTCCTTTTGTCAACCCTGACCTAGACTAACTAACTAATAGGAGTGCCATACATGTACTACTGATATACTGAACAGTATTGATCACCATAGATGTGAGACATGACCAAGGTGTCACATGACAATTGCTATATAAAGCACTGTAACTCAATAAACATGTCCATTCCTGTGTTTGCATTAAGTTGTGTTATAGTCGTTACTCTGCTGGGGGAACACCACGCAAATAGGCCACCAAGACAGTCCACCGGAAGTTCAGTGTCCCTGGTTAGCGCTAAACTAGCTAAGAGCTGGCCACGTTTGAAATCTAAAATTAGATGTAAAACAGCTTTAACTGACGTAATAGTGGAGTTACAACAGGTTAACTTGTGTTTAACGTTAAATAATGGTGCTAAGCTAAAAACCGTCACTTGCGTCTCTAAAGCCCGCAAGTAAACCTTTGGCGTGGTGTTAGGAATTCCCGGTATTGAATTGCTAAATAAAAATCTCGAGAAGAGCGTCATGCCCAGTGATTTTGACCACAGCGGTAACAGCGCGAGCCAACTAAAAGAAGGATCGCCGGACCCCAACCCGATCAGCCCGGTGGTATTGGTCAAGGGTCAATTAGGCAGTAAGGTCTCAGGAACTTCTCAGTCAAAACATCGTTCAGCCCCCAAGTGCAGGAAGGAGGAGCCTGCTTAAACCTTCTGCAAATAAACCGTGCTAATAAAAATAGTGTTATGAACTTGTAACTTTTATTTTTACTTAAAGTTTTCTAAGCCACAAAACGTTAGTCCCCCAAAAATGCAAAACGGCGAAGTTAATATTTTTGTAAACAGTGTGAATTATTTTATGTCAATTTTTGCATATTTTGACGGTCTTGTTCTTGCATATCTTGTGTGCACTAACCCCTCTATTCTAGCTTTTATTCCGAGTTCTAAGGAACCCTGAATAAAATCCTGTGTGTGGGGGCGAGTAAAGGCTGGCCGTCGGGAAAACCTTCGCTTTGCAAACGAACAAATTTTTTTTTTCTCTGAGTGCTCAAAATGCCTCGATTTTCTACCCGTCGCCGTTTTTTTAATAATGGACAGAAATGGCCAAACTTGGAACCATTTAATAGCCACACACAATAGCTAACTCTTCGGGAAGCCCAATCTTCAAAATTCCGTCTTGAACTCTCACAATCTCCATTTGAAAACCGCTCCAAAATTGCCGCAGCGCTCCTTCATCATGGCCGCCATTATTGAACCACTTGTATCTTGTATTTTATTTTTCTATTATTTTAGGGCCAAAAGCCCAAAGACCCTAGCTTAGTTGTGAATTAGGAGGGGCTTCCTTAATTGGTTCTTAACCTCACATACATGTGGATACAGACAACCAAGTGTGATATTTTTTATTATGTTGAACAGCTGCAACTTCTATGAAAAATTTCCACAACAATCGTTACCTGTCTTTTAACTTTAAAGTTAAACATCCAAATTAACTTAATGCATTATAGCATTCACTAAGCTAGTTTATTTATCCATTTTATACTTTATTAATAATCTTTTGCCCCCAGAACGCTACCATTAGTCCTAAGTAATTCGATATCGGCAATCACCGAACACGAATTTTTATGTACCTACTTGGCTTTAAATCTCAACAAAAACTCCGACCGTGACCATCCGATTGTTTCCAATAGCTTGACCTTCTATTAAAACAATATATCGTGCAAAGATCTGTTCACAATGCCATCCCAAAGTCAGTCTGTGCAATAAACTCCGTCCCCCCCTCCCCCAACCTAGTTGTGGTGTGTAACACTGCAGTTTTCCGTTAAAGCTTAATTAATTTAATAGTAATGATTTATTCATTACCCAAACCAATGTACTGAGCTTTAACCAGAGCCATTTCATAATATTCACATGTAAATATTCAATCAATAAGCAATATCCCAATGCAAAGGCCTTTCCCAAAGTTCATGAGTTGAAAACTCAATTTGGCCAATCTTTTTTACATGCCTTTACTCCTTCAAACGGCTCTGCACCAAAACCCTTTGCTCTACCGACTTTCCCATTGTTCTCCTGGCCCTCCACCAATCAGACCCCCCGTAGCTCTCCTCGGCGTCCGCGCTTTGGACGCGAAAATCCTCTGCCCTAGCATAAAAAGGCCCCCCAACCCTCACTCCTTAGCACAGACAGCTCACAGAGCTCTCAAGCTAGAAGGGTCACGCCGGTCGGGAATGGAGATGTCACGTCCGTGGTTGCCATGCCGGGCAAAATGGTAGTGGTTGTAAGTAACTAGTTTAACTTTAGAAGTTTATCTTTAGGACCCCCCAATTCTAAATTCATAGTCTAATTTAAACTAACCTCTGGCTTAGAGTCTTTATGGTTGGTAAGCCAAATGTGCATTCCTGGTCCCTACCTCCATAATGTTAGAGTAGGCATCTCTTTCTAAAAAGCCAGGTTCATTCTTTGTTCATTTTTAAATGTAAACAAAGGGACGGTTTGACCCTCGTGGATTCAGGGAAAAATAACTGTTGGACGATTTGAAAAATAATTGTCAAATATAGTTGTAACTTAGCGGACGCGGTTCAGCTTGCTGGGTATTCCTGGATTGGAACCCGAGATAAAAATGCTTTTTCTAATCTAAATTAAGAGTGTTTAAGAATCAACTTCGTAGTTCTTGTTTAAGTGAATTTTCCAAACGTGTACATTCAAGCAAATTGTTTTTTTCAAACTTGTCAAAAGCAAACTAGTGAACTGTAAAAAGTGTTGATTTTCATTTTTCTGATGTTTTAAAATAAAAACCCAGAGTTTTAAACTTCAGGTTCGTTCCCTAGTGGATTAATTGTTTTAAGTGTAAATTATTATGTAGCCCATTTTAGCTTTATACTTCGTTTAAACAGTTAAATAATTTCCACCGTTGGTGGCAGTGAAAAATTGCCAGTAGCATTAAGGTTAGGCCTATAGTTAGGACACCGACGCTCCATCCCCTATGCCGGGACTGTAGCCCATGCTGTGCTTATTAACGTGAAAAGTCGTAATAATCACTAAAACTTGATGCTAAACAATACTCGTCAACCAATGATGTCGGGGGCGCTACAAGCACCTCAGCCGTCGTAGCGTCCGCCGTTACAACTTGGTGGGCAGTGGTGGGATCAACAGGTTCTGTCCCCTACAAGCGTTTCCCCCCCTGCCATACTACCATGCCAAGTTTCTAGAAGGATGCAAGCCACTTCCAACTAGATGTCTGTGGTCCCGTCAAAAAGGCCATGAAGTAGATGCCAGTGATCACCTAAACATGAAATCAGTACAAACGCCGCCCAGCAGCAACAACAACTGCCGGCGCCGGGAAGCAAGAACTACCGCTTCAGTAACCTGAGATGTCCGCCCGACGTCTGATGTCCCAGTACCCCCAGTTCGTGTGAGGAGATTCGGCCCAGCAGGGAACCTAAGCTCCGTCACATCAGTGCAGTGGATTTTATGTGTGCCCACCAAGGTCCCAATGGAATAGACCGCCCCAGGACGTTCTAATTCAAGATTCAGTGCAAGGCTTCCGTGTGCTACGGTGGAACCGGAAGGACTTGACTGACCGTACAGCGATTGTACAAAAAAGGGTAAGTGTGCATAGGATGTGCTTAGAGGCCGCCAAGCCGAGTGTTGTAGTTAAGAGCATTTATGTATTTTAGCTATTCATATACTAGAGTGCTAGGGGTCCTTGAAAGTGTGTTTTTGTGTGTAAACTTGCTAGATTTGGAAGAGAAGTCTTTTTAATTCGCTCTGTCCAAAATTAACGTAAAATTATTATGCGGCTGCATTTAATTTTGGTTTAAATATAAAGGCTTTATTTTGAACCCTTTTAACGTTAAAAGAAAAAAAATGTCTGAAATGGATGAACTACACGAAATCATTCATGACTTGCCCAACAAAGACCTAAAAAAGGCTTGTTTAAAGTTAGGATTTACAGTAAGTGAATCTAGAGCTGAATCGCAGCAAATTTTAAGAGGTGCCCTCGAAGATGGCAAACTCGATCTAACCGAACTGTCTGATGCATTAGCAAGTGCTATAGAAAAGAGAGAGGCTACTATTTTAGCAAAATAAGAACTAGCTGTAAAAGAAAATGAGCTTTTTCTTAAAGCGGAAGAGCTTAAGTTAAGAGCCCTAGAAGTATCTGAAGGTGATAAACGTTGTGCCCATGAGTTAGCCTTACGGGACCAAGATGCCCAAATTAAAGATTAAGATGCTTTAATTACTGAACATGCCAATGCTATGGAATTAGCCAGGCTGGACAAACAGCTTGAATTAGCAAGGCTACAAGCTACTAATGTTAACGTCGCTCCAAACGGAGCTAACGGCACTCCCCCAGCTCAACCAAATCCAGTAGTAAATCAGAGTAAAGTTGCTGATGTTGTTCGATTAATGAATAGGTGGACGCCCAAAACCGAAATTAATAGTTTCTTAAAGATTTTTGAGAGAATTATGGTTAGCCAAAAAATTCCCAGGGATCAATGGACAACAGCTTTGTTACCGTTAATGGGAGAAGTACTAGTCAAAGTTTGCGACCAGCTTTCCGACACAGAAATGCTTGACTACGAAGTAGTTAAAATTAAATTACTTGCCCGATTTGTCCAGACAAAAGAGTCATAGCAAACCCAGTTTCGTTCACTCGAAAAGGAAACATAAATGCAGTACCATGATTACGCATAATGGAAACTTTATTTTCCAGACGGCTAGAGTTAGCCAAAATTAACAGGGATTTTTGTTAAACTTGTTAATTTAATGCTCTTAGAGCAGTTTTACAAATCTTGCCCCAACCACCTTAGAAAGTGGATTCCCGATCAAATAAAGGCGGGTACGTTGGCCGAAGCAGCCCAAATGTGTGACGAGTACACCATCGAAATGAGCAGATTGCTACAGAAACTGCCACTCGTGCAGCCAAAACACAGCCCATAGCTGCACAGTCAAACCAAGGTTCTAAACCTCACAGTCAACAGCGTGGTAACAGACGTAACCACAACTCGACAGCTAATCCGTCCGAATCTGTCGATGTGAACGCAGACAACCCAGGAGGGGACTCTGCCATGAACAATAGTGCTAGTGAAAAAACTAACCCTAATCAAGATAGAGTTAGGCGTTGCTACGTTTGTAATTCGACCCAACATTTTCGTAGTGGTTGTCCAGAACGTAACTCTAGACTTCAGCATGCTAATGCATGTTTTCCAGTCGGGAAAAATGCTAGAGAAATTCTTAAGTCTAGCACACTAGAAGCTAACTTAGGTAAACATAAAATTAAAATTTTATGCAACTCCGGATGTGGTGTCGTCACGCGTGGCACCACAATAGTTAGCATTCCTTATTTCCTTTTGTCAACCCTGACCTAGACTAATTAACTAATAGGAGTGCCATACATGTACTACTGATATACTGAACAGTATTGATCACCATACATATGACACATGAACAAGGTGTCACATGACAATTGTTATATAAAGCACTGTAACTCAATAAACATGTCCATTCCTGCGCTTGTATTAAGTTGTGTTTGAGTCGTTACTCTGCTGGGGGAACACCACGCAAATAGGCTACCAAGATAGTCCAGAACGGCGACGAGCCACCCCAGTGGAGTATTTTAAGATTAAAATGTAATTATTCCCCCTACCAACCATCTTCAGAGCTCCAATTCGGTGAGTTGGCAATTTCACTATTAGGCAATAGTTTAGTGCCCAGTATGGGAATTAATTTAAATCTTAAATCTAAAAACTGTTGTTTGAGTGAGTGGAACTTTGTGTGGTTCGAATTTAATTATAGTTAAACAATTTGTTCCTTAATTGCTAGAACAGTGAGAGAAATTGCTTTGTTAATGCACAATTTGTACAAGGTTTGTGTCCCGAAGCAACGCGTCGGCTGTTTTCACCTATCTTACTATAATTAGGATAAGCAGAATAAACGCAAATAAATTGGGCCTTAGCATAGTGATGTGCCTTTTCTCTACACAGGCTAGCTGTGAGGTAAATTATCACGTTAATTACCTGGTTAAGTTTAGTGAAACTTGTTCGGCTTGCAGGCTGCTTAAGCCGGTGGTGTTATTTTTTTTTTGCTTCAGAAGTAAATTAAATAACGGTGTTAAATCCTAATTATTAAACTTTTTGGGCAAGCAAATTGTAAAATTAGGTAGGCTATGAATTTGGAATTAGGCTTAGATGTTAGGCAATTCAATTATAGTCTCGAGTTGCATAGTAATTAATTTTGCTAACTTGTAGTAATTTGTTAAAGCCTATTACTTGTGACATAAGTATGTCAACTGCAGGTGAAATTGTGTACCATCTGTAGTGGCCGTCATTACTGACGTTACTTTTGCAAACGACATAGTTGACGTTGCAGTTAATAATACCATTGTTTACATTATTAACTTAAATTCTAGCCTAAGTGCTAAGTTACATACTCAGACGATATGGTAAAACCGTCTAGCCTGTTTGTTGAGTTTGACAATGAATGTGATACGTGGGACAAATACTCAACACGTATAAATTATTTCAGAGCAAATAAAGTTGCTGATGCAGATAGATTGGATATTTTAATGGCATCAGTGGGGAGAGAGTGTTTGACAAAATTTTAAACATTATTTCCCCTAAGGTTCCAACAGATTTTTCGTATGCTGAATTAGTTAAAGCTATTCTAAACGATATGGAGCCGCTTCCTTCTTTAGTGTCAGAACGAATGAAATTCTTCAGAAGATCTCAAAAGTCTGAGGAATCGTTAAATCAGTATGTTTCAGTTCTTAAGCTTCTAACTAAACATTGTGATTTCGACAAAATTAAGAACATCAACTGTGAGATGATTCGGGATAGATTCATTGGTGGTATTTTGTCTGAAAGAATTCAAATGGAGCCTTTAAAGAAAACTTTTAAGTTTATCTGAAACAGTGTCTCTTGCACTGTCTCTGGAATCTGCAGAGGCAGACCAAGCAGAAATTCGTTCAAACATCAAATCAGTAAATTATTTCACTAAAAGAAACAAAACTTCTAAGTTTCGACCTAAAACTGGTTCAGCTATCACTTGTTTTTGCTGCGGACGCGATGGCCATGTAAAGTCTAGATGTAAGTATAAAGATTACATCTGTGGCCGGTGACACATTCAAGGACACCTAAAGGTATGTAGACAAAGCCCTAGTGCTAAAGCACCTAAAGTAAACTCAAAATCATCCCGGAGTTTTACTCCCAAAGGTAAGGCTAAAAACAAATACTGCTACCGCAAAAATGTTAATCTGCTTACCAAAAACGAATTTAGTGAGTGTGAAACTGAGGGTAGTGCCATTAATAACCAATTTGATGATTCAACTAGTGAATTAGAGTCTGTAGAGGACTATCGCTTGCAAAATAACACCATCGGAGTGAGCAGCATAACTGAACAAGGTTCAGCTTCAGTTCAAACTAACAAAGTAGTCATTAACCAAATGAAAATAGCTAAATGGTACATTCCAGTCACTCTGAACGGAGTTGAGTTACTAATGGAACAAGATTCCGGTGCAGATGGAACAGTCATCTCCATGGACTGGTACAACAAATACTTTTCTAATGTGCCATTACTAAATAGCCCATACTCTATCAACTCGTACACTGAAGGGGAGGAGTTAGCCATGTTTCTAGTTAATCTGGAAGTAACTGTAAATGGCCAAACCGAGCATTTAGATGCTATGGTTTCCAAACACTATAAGTCAAATTTATTTGGCAAAGATTGGATTTTTGTCTTTCGTGTAGGAAACTATGCCTTTTTTGATTTCCAAACTAAAGTTAAACAGGTTAAAAAAGTTAAGTTAAACCCATCTGTGGTTAACACAAAGGAGATTGAAGAGGGGTTTCCAGAGCTTTTTGGCCCTGGCTTTGGAAAATTCAAAAATTACAAAGCCAAAATACAGTTAAAGGCTGATGCGAAACCGGTTTACCGCCGAGTTCGTCCTGTCCCCTTGCTTTAAAAGAACGAGTTAACCAGGAAATTCAGTGCCTTGTTGGTCTGGGTATTCTGGAGGATGTGGAAACTTCCGAATGGGCGACCCCTCTGGTCATAGTTCACAAACCGAACGGTGACATACGTGTCATCGAGGATTATAAAACCACCGTTAATCCTCAGCTAGAGGTGGACCATTACCCAGTTCCCACAGCCGCAGAGTTATTTAGTCAGTTATCAGGCAGTGATACCTTTAGTTTGATAGATTTGAAGGATGCGTTCCTGCAAACTGAGTTGGATAAGGAGTCCCAAGCTGCTTTAACGATTAACACGCCACTAGGACTTTTTAGATGGCTAAGAGTGCCTTTAGGCCTTGCCTCAAGTCCAGGAATATTCCAGCGCGTTATGACGCAAGTCACTAGCAAAATTCCTACGTGCATGCTGTTTTATGACGACATTTTAGTCAGTGGCAAGGGAAAATCCCACGACGAATCGTTGAACCAACTTTTGACTGCACTCCAAGATGCGGGGGCTAAACTTCGTATTGACAAATCCAAGTTATCACGGCCTGAACTTGGTATCTTGGTCACATGATCAACGCTGAAGGTTTACACACCCTGCCAGAGGTTATTGAAGCCATTACCAACGCCCCTAACCCCATTAACATACAGGAGTTGCAAAGTTTCTTAGGATTTGTAAACCACTATTCAAAGTATCTCCCTAACTTGGCACATATTCTTGCCCAAGTACCAGGCTGTTAAGCCCCAAAGTTAAATGGATATGGGGGAAGGATTGTGACAAGGCAGTAAATATAGTTAAAGAACTTTTTGTTAAATCTAAGATACTGGTTCATTACGACCCTAAAAAGAAGCTCAAGCTTGTCTGCGACGCAAGTCCTTATGGAATAGGTTCTAGCCTGATGCATATAATGCCTAATGGTGAGAGCAGACCAATAGCTTTTGCCTCCAGAAAATTGACAAAGGCAGAACAAGGTTATAGCCATTTTGACCGTGAAGCTTTAAGTGTAGCTTGGGGGGTGAAGAGATTTCACGAATACGTTTATGGCCAAAAGTTCATCCTTCAATCTGACCAGCAGGCTCTTCTTTGGATTTTTGGTCCCAAAAAAGGTATTCCCCAAATGGCAGCAGCGAGGGTTCAGCGTTGGGCAGTCCTTCTGAACGGGTATTCCCATGATTTTCAGCACCATTCCTGGAAAGGAAAATGTAACAGCTGATGCATTGTCACGTCTCCCCCTCCCCAATGATGAGGAATTTGAACAGGCTGAGGAGCAGTACAATGTATTAGCACTAGAGACCATTTCTAACTTACCAGTTTTAAATGAAACGTTAGTTGCTGAAAGTCGTAGGGATCCTATTCTATGCAAAGTATTTAGATACGTTCAACATGGCTGGCCCAGTCATTGTGACGACCAGGATTTACGTCCTTACTTTACTAGGCGTACTGAAATAACTATAGAATCAGCTCCTTTATCTTGGGGATTCCGAGTCATAATTCCCGCAGCCTTGCAGTGTAA
The DNA here is from genome assembly GCA_023313725.1 of Lithobius niger. Taxonomy (NCBI): domain Eukaryota; kingdom Metazoa; phylum Arthropoda; class Chilopoda; order Lithobiomorpha; family Lithobiidae; genus Lithobius; species Lithobius niger. The sequence goes on along the minus strand of JAHWFP010119834.1, from coordinate 4,811 downwards.
CGGCGGACGCTACGACGGCTTAGGTGCTTGTAACGCCCCCGGTTTCCCTGGTGTACGTGGAGTTTCAGCTTAAGGTTTCGACGGTGTTTACGACGACATTTTTCGTTATACAACACAGCATGGGCACTGTCCCAGCATGGGGTTTGGAGCGCCGGTCCTAATTAAAGGGGCCTAACCTTAAACTGTCGGTATCGCTGCCACCAACGGTGGATTTAACTGTTTAACTAGCTAAAATCTAAAAATGGGCTACATATTTAATTTTACACTAAAATACAATTAATCAAGTCTAGCAAACGACTGAAGCTTAAAACTCCTGGTTTTATTTTTGCGACAGAGAATGAAAACACTTTTACATTATAGTTTGCTTCGGAAAGCTTTTGAATACCAATTATTTAAATAGGCAACAAGTTTACATTTGCAAAAAGTAGCAAGTTCGAATATACACTTAGTATTTCATAAATTCAGACAAACACACTTGGTTTGAATAAAGTTTTAAATTTTCACATTAGAAAAAGTAAATCATGAGTGCTCCCGGAGACACCCGCAAGACTAAACAGCCGCAACTGGTAGTAGTCTATCTGACAGTATGTTTCAACATGATCAACCGTCCACAGTTATGTTTCTAAGTTTTCCAAGCACAAAAAGATCAACCTCCCTTAGTTCCCTCGAGAACTGTTCTAAGTAATAAAAAGCCCGGCAATTTTACACTTAGGCATCAGTTTGTTTCAATTTGCCTTCCACAAAGATCAAACCGTCATTTAGTTTAAATTAAAAATCCATTTAAAGTAAACTGGAAAAATTTGGTTTTTAGAAAGAGAACCACTCTGACGTTATGGGGATAGGAAACCTAAGATGCCGCTACAGGCGTCTCCACCATAATATTCTCTAGCTAGAGAGTTAAGTTAAGTTTTAAACTAAAATTTAGAATATGGGGGTCCTAAACTGAACTTTCAAAAGCTAAACTATAACATACGAACCACCACCATAGGGCCCGGCATGGCATTCTCCGGACATGGCGTCTCCACTCCCGACTGGCGTGACCGGTCTCTAGCTTGAGATCTGTGAGCTGTGCTGACTGAGCTGTAGAGGGAGGGCAACTGGGGCTTTATATGCTGGAGCAGCGGATTTTCTGGACCTTAGCGCGGACGCCGAGGAGAGCTGCGGGGGTCTGATTGGCTGAGGGCCTCGAGAACAATGGAAAGTGGGAGGAGAAGTCGGTTGAACAAAGGGACTGGGTGCAGAGCCGTTTGAAGGAGTGGGAACATGTAAAACGGAAAAAGATAGGCCTGTTTTGAGTTTCACTCAATTGAACTTTCGGAAATGGGCCTTTACTTTGTATTATTGGCTACGGATTGAATATTTACATGATTGCAACGTGATTAGGCTCTTGTTAAAGCTTATTACTTGGCTTTGGGTAATGTCTAGAACATTACTATTAAATTAAACAAGCTTTAACGGTAAACTGTAGTGTTAAACACCACAACTAGTTTTGGCTGGGGAGGGGGGCAAAAATGGGGAATTCGAAGTTTTTGCACAGTTTGACTTTCGGATTTGGTTTGAACAGATCTTTTTAAGAATTCTTTTAGTGTTTAATAGTAGATCAAGCTATTTGTAGGATTCGGTGGGTCACAGTCAGGTCCAGAGGAGAACTAGAATAAACATATATACACTGAAAAATTCGTGTCCGGTAGAATGCCAGGTCGTAAGACGTTTATACGTTTGGACATATGGTAGCGTTTCTGGGGGTAAAAGAATATAAATAAAGTATAAATGCGGTTAAATAAATTAGCTTAATTGAATGCTATAACGCATTAAGTTATTGGAAATATTTAACGTTTAATGTTTTTAAAGTTAAATTCGATCGTTGTGGAATTTTTCATATGGATTGCGGCCGACAAACACAATAAAAAATATCACACTGCAAATTGGTAGTCTGTATAAAACCTCATACAATACACTAAGCTAATATGTTCGGGCTTTTTGCCCTGAAAGAAAAGGATAAAATGAAGATACAAAAAATACAGAGTTTTTATAATGGCGGTCATGACGAAAGTGCGATGTAGTCGGTTTTGGTCAATCTTCAAATGTAGTTTTAATGGTCTTCAAGGAAGAAAGTCTGGATTTGGGCTTCCCCAAGAGTCTTGTATTTTGACAGGCTATTAAATGTCGAAGAGTTTGTGGAAATCGGACCATTATTGCGAAAACGGCCAAATATGCCTCGGCGAGGCATTTGGGTGCCTCGAGAAAAAAAATTTCATTTTTGAAAAACAGGCGTTTTTTTGCTGGCGCTCGTTTACAGCAGAAACAAATGCTTAAAGACTTACATAGTTCCCATCTAGGAATTGTTAAGTTAAAAGGTCTCGCACGAGCGAAGATCTGGTGGCCTTCTATAGACGCCGCAATTGAGCGTAAGGTAAAATCTTGTGCAAACTAACAAGAGTTCAAGGAAAACCAATTACCAGGTCCTAAACAGACCTGGGAGTATCCGCTCAAGCCTAATGCTCGTTTTCACGCCGATTTTTGTGGCCCCATGGATAATTACATGTTTTTAATCATGGTTGACGCCCATAGTAAAATCCCATTTGTCCACAAAATGAAAACCATAACGTCCGAAAAAGTGATAGGTATTATGAATACCCACATTGCCGAATACGGCTTAATTGACGTACTTGTTACGGACAACAGCCCTTAATGGTGCTTGAATTTGCTTCAAGATTGGCTAAAGTCCAAGGGTATTCGTTACCTAACAGGGCCAAGTTATTCGCCCTGGGTAAATGCCCTAGCAGAAGTTTTTGTTAAGAACTTTAAGAAAATCTATAACGCTGCGAGAAGGGATGGTCTCGGAATACAAGATAGTATTAACGCATTTATAGAATCTAGTAGAATTACACTAAGTACTACCACTACCACTCAAGCAACAGCTGCAAAACTTTATTTTAACTGTGAGTTTAAATCATGACTTTATTTATTGCTTCCGGATCCAATTACGAAAGTGAAAGAACGTCAACACAAACAAATTGCTAGTTCGCAAAATAAAACGTTGGTTAAGTTTACATTAAACATGCCCGTGTGGTATCGTAACTTCAGCCGCACGTCTGACAAGTAATGGCTAGTCGGTACAATAAATGCCGTACTACCACATGAAATCTATAATGTACTAACACAACATAGCTAACATAGTTGCGCGTAAGGCAATATGTCACTTACGATTGAGAGTTGTAGAAAGCACTGTAGACACGGTAATTTCTGGCGAACCGTTGTCTAATCTAAGTCCCGATAACTTGCCAAACGCAGCACAAAAAACAGCTAACTCAGCTATGAATAATAAATCCGGTAATGAGCTGCAAAATGATCGTTCTTCCACCATCAAGCCTAACCACGCAGCTATCACGCCAAATTATCGTACGAGGAAATCGATTGGTTCCCGTCCTGCCAGTTTGTTTACGCCTTCGGCAAGGTCAATCACAAAGTCACCTGAGTGCACCCGCACCAGTCAATCAAAAGCTGACAGACGTCATATTCATGAGTCTTTCCCTTCAACCAATCACCGACAATCCAGTAGGCGGTGTCACCGATGAATGTGTCGTTGAAAAAGATTTGTTTCCTCCCAACAACACTTCCCTCTTTGGACGGAATTTGGAAACTAATGATGGATAATAGCGCCATAGAATCCGACACTATTCAGCAGACTCCAAAACCAGTAAACAAAAAATCCAAACGGAAAGTAATTTTTCCAGTTCAAGAGGTTGCTTCCGAAACTGAAACCAAAAGACGTTCTCCGGATTTAGGACGTCACAAACGACTAAAAAAAAGCACCTAACCGTTTGAATTTATAAATTAAAAACGCACTAATGCAACTGTAACTTCGTTGTGCCGTTTTAGTTATCCTTTAGCCTAATAGAAGGTTATTTTTAAATTGTGCCGTGCTGGCAAAAATGTCGCGTTTCTCGTTATGTGTGCCCTGAATTAACAAGGTAAATTTTAATTGTTGTCGTGAGATAAACCTGTGCTAGTAACTTGTTATTCGTAAGGAAAATAGATTCCTTGGTTTTAATCTTATGTTTTTTATTTTCATGGTAACATCGACTTGTGTGCATGGAGCCAAAGTAAAGCCACTCAAGTTAAGATGTAGATGTTCAACGAAACTGTAGCCGCAATATGCTACAATACCTGAACTGCTGCAAAAAGTCTGGAAAAATTTTTGGCAAAATTCAACAAAATTCTCGACCTGAAGTCTTCAAAATTCAAAATCGCAGCAATAATATAAATTGTTGAACATTGCCATTGTCTATATCCTAAAAATAAAGCAAGTAAATGTAAACTCTGTAAATTTAAGATAGCCAACCGTTTCACAGGCTATTCTCTAAAAATTTTTCTCTTTGAGTTATACAAGTGTTTAATTTAAGTTTTTTTTTAGCTTTCAAAAATGTCAAGCTAGTATACTGTGAAAGCGCATTGATAGCTCTCTTGCTCTCTTAAATTAAAAACTTCTTATGGTTAGGCAGAGACTTACAATAGAAATATATGTTATTAAAAAAAATACACCTAATTGTTTCTTTTTGTTTCAGGAAGTTAGGAATTTTTTTTCAGTTTTTTTATTTCTCTGTCGTTAGTGTGGCACCACAATAGTTAGCATTCCTTATTTCCTTTTGTCAACCCTGACCTAGACTAACTAACTAATAGGAGTGCCATACATGTACTACTGATATACTGAACAGTATTGATCACCATAGATGTGAGACATGACCAAGGTGTCACATGACAATTGCTATATAAAGCACTGTAACTCAATAAACATGTCCATTCCTGTG
>JAHWFP010119833.1:0-45334 GCA_023313725.1 Lithobius niger | reverse complement strand
TCCAGAATAACAAAAAAAGCTTTTGGTGTTGCTCACAGAATCTAAAGGAAGCACGCCACTTTCAAACATAGACTTAAGGCTTAAGACTGGCTTAGGGATAGGATAAAGGATTATTTGGTTGCTTATTAGTTGATGTAATTAAGAGGCTTTTATTCAAATAATATCCAGCTAACTTTTCTTTTAGCCTGTTATTTTCTGTTGTACTAAAATAATCTTCTTACGATAAAAACCACCGTGTCTCATGAGGTGTCTAGTGTGTGCAGCTGTAAAGCTAAAACGTTTTTAAAGATATATACAATTTTCGACCCAGATTTGAGGCCTCTTTAGTAGGCTGCAGGAAAGTTAAAATTAACAAATATTAAATTTGCAACAAATAAAAAGGAAACAGTTAAAACGTAACTTGTAATTGCACAGATTTCGTTCGTAATAACCAATAGGGCAGTGACACGACGTAGTATTATTGTATATAACTCTATGGTGGAGCTAGTAACTGGGTTGCACTGGTGGGGGAAAAGAAGAGCGTCTTACTGAAGCCAATGCTATTAGACTGGATTTCTTAGGCCTAAAACGCGCGATTTTTGTCGATTGGCAGTTGCTGACATTTTTAAGAAAGTGGAATCTTTATTTTCCAATTATAACCTAAGCAGCATAAGGGATTGGAGAAAACAACGGTTTTTTAAGCCTACGAAATCCACTCTCAAAGCACTGGCTTGACTAGAAGTGCCGTTGTTTAACCCACCAGTTCAATCTAGTGCCCCTTGCAAGTATCTCTCTTGTAGCCATATGACGTCACATGACGCTGCTCTATACACTAACGAAGGCATATGGTGCCCAATAATATCAAAACTGATAATACTAAATGTTCATAATATCATCTAGGAATAGCGAGTAAGGTTAGTAAAATCCCTACTTTATAATAGTTTATGTTTCTATGATTTAGTGTAATTACGTAATGGTCCTGCCATGTGCTAACTATCAAACAGTACAACTTAGCTATTCTAGAGGGCGGCCTGAGATATTGTTTTTCATATTCTCCGATTGGGAAGTTCCCGTCTTGGTTAAGAACAGTGGCGTATTTTCAAACTAGAGCCCCGGAGGCGGGATCCCAGCAGAGGCCCCCTTCATAAAAATGTTTGCCATGCAAGACGAGAGCCCAGTGGATGTGGACACCCCCCCCCCCCCTTCTCCAATTAAAATAAAACAGTACGAAGATTTTGCCACACAGGACACAAATTTCACGGCGATTTAGCAATGACTTATTTTTTTAAAAGACATAAAATTTGATTTCTAAAGATAAGATTTCGGTACGCCTAAACGTGCGTTGATTTAATTCAGAGAAAATCCATAAGCTGATCTGAGGTTACATTTTGGGATTTTCGTCTGGATTTCCGTCTGGATAGCCGTCCCGTGGTTGTAATTTTTGCGGTTAAAAATTGTTTAAACAAATTGTTTAAAATTGTTTAGCGTAGGGGCGCCCCCCCCCCCCCAAATATTCAGGGCCGGGAGGCGGTTGCCTCCTCTGCCTCATTGCAGATATACGCCAATGGTTAAGAATGATGCGATGATGCACCGCATTCTCATACAAGAAACGGTGGCTGGTGTGCGGTAACTAAAAATGACGTAAAGTGTGCGCGGCCTATCTTGAGTTCGCCGCGGAACGAACACAGATAATCGATTGTACGTTTTTGGCAGCAGAGTGCCTTGTTGATATCCAAGATGGTTACGAAAACAATGGCGGCCGCCGATGAAAGCCGCCCCCTCCAGGAAGACGTAGTCGCTCGTAAAATACTTCCAGAACTCAATATACGCCTCGCACACAATAATCATGTTAGGTGGTTTATGTGAATTCATGATCAGAATTAGATTTCGGGTTTGTCGGAAAACATAATTTTTATTTATGGAAAGCATAGACTGCGCTTAACCGTGACCGTGGTTATAAAACCAGAGGTCAAGTCCAGTCGGACATCTTTTAGCTGACACCACTAACAACTATAAGGATCATAAATTGGAATAGTAATTATGGATGGGTGGCAGTTTAGGATTTTATTTGGACTGCTTTATTCATCGTCGATTGGCTTCTATACGGTAATTTGACAGCCAATCCGAGACTTCTTAATATCGCCACTGGGCTGTATAGGCACCGAAATACACACAAGACTGGAATATGTATTTAAAACTGCTACGTTTTTGCAAGACAAACTTACCTTCGCACGCAGAATCAACAGCGAACTCCCACATATAGCCGTGTGCAAAAGGTTAAGAAATGCTGCTGCAATGGCGGCGAGTTAACAGAAACAAGAACTAAGAAAAATATTTGTTTCACTTAATTCGCTGTCATGACAACAGTCACTACGTTTGCATGGGCAATAGAAACCGCATTTCAGCTATGCACTTTGAAAAAAAAAAACCTTAAAATGTGGTGCCTGTTTATAAGACGGTTAGAACAGTAAAGCGATTCGTGATGGACCCTTTCTTATACTAGTCCTTCTTTACAACCCCAACAATTTCTGTCATTCCGACAGGGGGTGTTAGTGACAAGTGCGCCAGCTTTCTTTCCTTCCCTCCTAAAGCCCAGACTAAAACGAACGAGCCCAAAATATGGTTGTGAGCCATTTTAAAAAGTCAACAGAAACCTCAAATTTGACACAAGAGTTATTTTGAATTTTTTGTTTGTTTTTCCATATATGTATCCAGCACAGCTGTGGCTTTGTTTATGCCATGTAAGTCACCAAATTAAAACAAAACAACGTTGAAAGTACACAATCAGCAGATTTTCTTGATTTTTAATAACCGACATAAGCCTGTGTGCGATTCTAAAAGGTGAATCGAACCTCGAATTTTGTCAATACAGCATTCTAGTATTTTTTTTTTCATTTTTTTTTTCATGTATGTTAAGAATCTGTTTCCGATGTGTGACTCTCGATTTAAGGCTTGTGTGAAAGGAAAAAAAACACTGTGGAAAGTAGGGCGAGGCAAGAGTTTTGGTCACTTGATCAATGGCGTCAGTAGAAACTGAGTGGTTCTCACAAAAACTTGAAACGAACCTCGAAATTAGCAGTGAGAATTACGAGCACAATTTCGACAAATAGTACAAGAACTGGAGTAACAGGAACTGTCCTGTGCTCCTTGATAACTAAATAAATGAATTTACTGTGAATGTTTGAAAAAAAATTCCATGCATTTACCGTGGTTCGAATACATTTCTCCACCAGGTAGAGGGTTTGTTGAGAGAAGCCCTTGTATAAGATAAGCTGTTCATGATGAGTCCCATCATCCTTCATACCTGCATGCAGAAAATTTGGTCTTTTATACTGTCTGTAACCAGACGTATACCCAAGTCTTTTGTTTTGCGTAGTTATGTATAATTATTTTCAAGAGTTATATGCCTCATTAATTCTTTACCAAGAGTGGCATCAAGACAAATTATGTGGTGGCCGAAAGTGTGCACGCCATCTTTCCTTGGCATGTACCAACGTCTTAATGCGTAATCTTAGATGTCTTTGTCAGCCACAAAACGGAAGACCAGCGGAAGAGGCCTCAAAAATGGGGTCTAAACTGTTACAGCCATTTTAAATCGCTTTAACTTGGAGCTGCACGCACCTCATTATTAACAGAATTTTTTATTACACTACAGTGTCTGCATGAATAAAAAAAATTAAATCAACTTCCTATAATGAAGAATAATATTTCGGAATTGTGATTAGAATACAGAACAGCCTACCGGAATAATTTTGACATGTTCTTAACATATTTTTTTTTTAAATCCACAGCATTTTGATCAACTTCTCCGTGAACCGTAGTTTACTGTAATATTCTAGGATCCTTATCAACATCACACTTAATTTAAATGACTTTATAACACACTTTAACAATTTTTTTTGTTGGTGGTTTAGGAATCATGTTCAGCCATCAACAGATAAACCTGGAAGTTCTTCTGAGATTGCAACCGAGTCGAATGATGGCTATTTGCTACCAATTTATACAACTCGACGTTCGACTTTACCTGAAGAACACGTGTATGACAGCATTCAGGAATATAGTTGTAGTGACGCGGGATACAGCCACGGCGTGTCAACTACACCAGGATGTCGGGGAATGGGCGCCAAACCGCACTGAAGTGGTGCCCAAATCACAAGGTCATCAGCCCAAGCGCCAAGCAATCGAGGCCATCACGCCCAATGTCAAGGATGATGCAGTTCACTGCCCCGTTGCTAGATGGCGGCAGGTGGAGAGGTCGAGTTAAACTGAGCATCTGTTGTATACAAACTGTGTAGTCTCAAGGTTGAATGTTCGACGTCATCAAATGTGTGGGACGGTTAGCAAAAGGTCGAGCTAAACTTACGATCTGTTGTACACAAGCTGTATTGTCATCTGGTTGAATGTCTGACATCACTGAATGTGCGGCATCATGACGACTGTTGTAACTACAGAAATTCTCCGACGACTATCCCGGCCAAGACGTCAGTTGTTCTTTGATTATACACCATCCGAGTTATCGTCATTATGTCAACAGATAACCACGACTGGCGAACAGGAAAAAGGACCCAGCATCAGTGGCTTTTGCAAGTTACACTTGAAATTCTCTACCCATTGCAACCATGTGGTGTCGGCAGCAAACCACAAGTTTGCAATTGTTCAGTGCTGTTTTAAATCAGGAAACGCTAACTTGTAAAGGTTTACGTCCGACCATTAATGGCATGTCCAATCCCAATTTGGTCTCAACATCTTTTAAAGGATATTGATCACTCGGAAAGTGCAGTCCTATTTTCCACAACGCTTATTAGTCTCATTTTTTGCAACACGTTGTATAGGCGCAATACGTTGCGTTTTGCAGCAGTAATAGTCATTGCATTTTACGACACCTGTATGACGTTGCGTACAACACGTACAACGCCTACCAAATAGGTGTTGTCCTTTAAAATACTTAATTATGCTTTATTAATTTTGCTGAGCTGGAGGAAAAAGAGTTATGAAGCCGAGAGGACCACGACTCAAGAATTTGAACGTTGTACAGCCAGTCGGAATGAAAGGGGATTTCAATGAAATGCATTTAAAAAGTATGTCAGGACCGATCATGTGTGGCAATAAGAATTATCTTGTCCTCTTTTTGCCCCAATGGTCAGCTGAATTTATTTTTGGGTTTTGGGCGACTTTTTCTCTAACACCTTCTTCGAACTTAAAAAAATAACCATCGGCATACGTCTCGGATGAATTCTTTAGTCCTCGGAAGGTGTTGAGAAACGTAATTGAAAAAAAAAAACAACAACTTATCAGCAGGTCGTTGTTGCAAAAGGAGGGTAATGTCTATTACTTGTTATTAGCTTAACAACAAACGGCTTCGCCTATTAGAACAAACGGATTGGATTTCAATCGAATGAGACGAACTGCAATTTAAACTACAGTTCTAGGAACAAGGGTTGTGTTTATTCCCTAGTAATATAAAGTGAACGGAATTTGTGTTTGAAATGGGTTGTCTTTTAGTGTGTGTGTGTGGGTGTGTTTCGTTTGTGTCTTCAACACAGGCGTGTTGTTATTTCAGGATTTGATTTGCCTGCGTGTTGTAGGTTTATGTTTTAATTCTGTTTCGAGTGAGTGGCTGTGTGGTTATGTGTGTTTTGCGTGTGCATGGCCAATGTGCGAAACTAACAAGCTATTTCTGTAGTTTGTTACACATTATGTTTTCAGAAAACTGACTGGATGACGACTCGTTTCCTTGCACTAAGAGTGCAAATCATGTGGATATCACACTTGTAGACTCAACAAAATTACTGTTGGAGTTTACGAATGGGATGTTGACGGATTTTTTGGACTCGTAGTGGAAGAAAACGTGGCGTCATACAGTCAGTTTTCTGAAAACATAATGTGGAACAAAGTATAGTTACGGGCGTTTGTTTTGTCTAATTCCAGGGAACAAGAATTGTTTTCATTTCTTGGTAGTAACAGAAAGTGAACGCAACCTGTGTTTGAAATGTGCCACATCTTTGCGTGTGTGTGTGTTTAGTTTTGTATTATACAGGCGTTTTGTTATTTCGGGGATTTTTTTTGGTCTGTGTTTGTGGGTTTATGTTTTAAATCTGTTTTGTGTGAGAGGCTATGATATGTGTGTGTGTGTTTTGTGTGAGCATTGTGTAGAAACACGCAGTTAAGGGCGTTTGTTTTGTCTAATTCCAGGGAACAAGGATTGTGTTTATTCCTTGGTAGTAACAGAAAATGAACGCAACTTGTGTTTGATATGTGTCATATCTTTGTGAGTGTGCACGGTGTGTTTAGTTTGTGTTTTACACAGACTATTTGTTATTTCGGGGATTTGTTTTCCCTGTGTATGTGGGTTTATATTTTAATTCTGTTTCGTGTGATTGGCTTTATGTGGTTTTGTGTGCGCATTGCTAGCGGTGTGTAGAAACACACAGGATCTTTCTTGTTAAGGGCGTTTGTTTTGTCTAATTCCAGGGAACAAGGGTTGTTTTCATTCCTTGGTAGAAGCAAACGCAATTTAAGTTTGAATAGGCCATATCTTTGAGTGTGTGCGTGGTACGTTTAATTTGTGTATTGTTGAGCCGTTTGGCTATTTTGGGGATTTTTTTGTCTGTTTTCGTGGGTTTATGTTTTAATTCTGTTGCCAGAAAATGACTATACCACACGCCATGGCTGTTTGCTGTGACGTGCATATCGGCGACTGGGCTAGTCCAATCAGACGGCCAAACAGCCGTTGTTCTCGTTCGTCATTGGCTAACTCACGGTGACGTCACGGCAAACAGCCATTGCGCATGGTTTATATATGTATTTTGTGTTTGCATTTCTAATGTGAGAAACGTGCCGGTTGTGTTTGTTCCATTCTCGGGAGCAAAGGTTATTTTTTTTCCTTGGTAATATCAGAAAGGGAACTCAACTCGTGTTTGAAATTATCCGTATCTGTGAGTGTGTGAGTGGGTATGTTTAATTTGTTTATTATAGAGGCGTTTTTATTTTTTAATTTTAATTTTTTAATTTTTTAATTGTTTTTTTTCTTGCTTCTTTGTTGTTGTGTGTTTTTTTACGATAAAGATGCACTAGTGCCATTATGGAGTTTTCGCATATTATCATGTAAATTTTGTGGTTGTTGGTTTTTTTCTCACATTATTAGCGGTTGTGAACTTTTTTGCAAAAATGTAAATGTGAATTTGTAATAAATTTAGTTTTTGAAAAGTCTAACGAAAGTCGAAACTTCACTATATGTGTTTATTTTCATTTTCTAAACCACATTAAAGTATAATTTTATCAAATATTACAGTTGCATTGTCCATTGATTACTGGTTGTGACTTTCTTACGGAAATTTAAATTGTGCCATGTATGTTTATGCACTTATAACTTTTTTCGAAAATGTAATGTGAATTTGTTGTACATCTTGTTCTTGAAAAGTCTTACGAAAGTCTAAACTTCACTATGTATATTTTGCATTTTATAAACCGCATAAAATTTAATTTTAATAAGTATTACGTTGACGTTGTCCATTTATAACTGTTGTACTTTTCGTAAGGAAATTTGAATTGTGCCATGTACTTAATGCATTTCTGTGGCACAAACTTTATGGTACCTTTTATCTTTGCTAGTTTATTAAAATCGCAATTGAAGTTAATTTTCTATTTTAACGAATCTTTTTGTATTTTCTCTTACATATTGATATTATTTCACTCGATGCTTTCGTCTTCATGACTCATTAATTGTTCTTCTTTCTCATTTTCTAGTAATTTATTTCCAACAGTTGCATAATTAATGATGTTATCTGTGGTGTGTTTTACTTGTGTTTGCACTTCGATTTTGTGGTAAAATTCATTTGCTCTTTTGTATGTTGGCCGAATATAACGTGAAAGAAGTTTGTGCAAAAGAAATGCGGATTTTTTTTTAAATTTTCGATTGATGTAATTGCTTTTTTATCGTTACTTACCAATGCGTTTTCTGTTTTGTTTTGTAGCTCTTCAAACGCTTGTTGGGACACGTCCCAGTTCTGCTTTTTCTTTGTCTATGCTTCCTTTGCTAGTTTGATTTGTGTTTCACACATATTTTGGAACAGGAATCCCATGTGCTGAAATTTGTGTATATTCAAAGCATCTTGCATTTGTTCCATTTAAGTTTCAAAATGTTGTTGGCGTTCATCAAAAGTCGTTAGACACTGTTCAATGTCATGCTTTGTTTCTGCGTTCTTGCCGGCTTTGTCGAGTTCCTCCTCCGACCCAAGGGCTAAACAGTGAAACAGCTACAATTGAAACTTTAAGGATTTTGGTATTTGGTGCGAATTTCATGGTGTTTGAACAGTCGTTCTAATTAAATCTATCTATGCAGATAGACAATAGCTCATTAAAAATTATCTTGAACAGAAATTTTACAATGCACTTTAATGTTGAATAGGCATAGCCTTTAATCAGCTCTTACTTCCTTTACTAGGTTACGATACTTAACATTCAGTTTAGTTGGTTTCAGACGCTCTGTCCGCAATCAAAGCTCAAATCTGCCCACGTGCAAGGGGGGGGGGGTTAACGGCGTTATAGTGATTAACGAGCGAACGTGCGACACGAGCGAGTTCCCGTTAAATGGGAAATTGTTGACAGCTAATTGAAAACAGACAGTTAAAAGAAAATGAGCGAGTTCACGTTAAATGAGAAATTGTTGACAGCCAAAAGAAAACAGACAGCTAAATGAGAAATTCTTGAGTTAACTCAACAATTTCTCATTCAGCACTCTGTTTTTCCCTATGTTCCATGATAACCGCCAATAACAAGCCAATTCGAACGAAACTTTGTAAGTGTATCATTCTTTGTACTAAGGCAGAACACAGCCTAAGTTCTGGTTAAGTGATATACTTGACGATTTACTTAATTGTATATGGCATCGTTAAGTAAAGACAGCCACGTCGAGAGTGTTTACTAAACGTCTTGCAACCCAGTCTTGTCATCTCTATAGAAGCTAATCTGATATTTCAGCAAGACAGCTGGGAAACAAGGGCAGTTATGCGCATGGCCGCCGAGAGGCTATGGCTACACATTTTTTTGTGGACTCGTTCATACCTTTCTGTGGGATAAGTACGTGGCCCGTGGGCAATATGAGGTCCCCTTTTTTTGTGGCTTTTTGTTTTCTTTTGTGGCTTCTGCATTCACATCGGTTAGCCGGGGCGCTAAGCATTCACATGGCCCTATGGTACACTGGGCCCCTCGTAAGCTAGGCTCTTTCTGCAATTTAGCACATTGAACACCCGTTTTGCAGCTTTATTTCTTAGCCTGATCTGGTGGGCTGGGGCCTCCTTGAAGCACGGGGCATAGGGGCAAGAGCCACACTTGCTCTCCCCTCTGATCGGCCCTGGTTATGCGGTAAAATCAAACTATAGCTACGAGCTTATTTGACCCAGAAAAACGATGGCGAAAGTGTTGTTACATGCTGACATCCTCGACCAAGCTTCGCTTGAATCAGTCCTTTAGTTGCATCGATTCATGACAATGAGATAGAAATTACCACCAAAGAAATAATTTATAAAAACTTTGAAGATAGATGGGAAACTCTCTATTTCGTATCCATTCGGGAGGGCTCATCATACCAAAATCGGCATATCAGCATCATCTTGAAACGGTATTCTTATAGTATAGTGCTTTGTGTGAGGATTTTTACGCTGCTGCCCACTTTTTTTTTACTAAATAAATACAGATGCAAACCAATTTACGTTGCCTTTTGGACTTATATGTCAGCCTGCCTGAGCGGGGAAATCGAACCCACGACCTTTGCAACCAAAGGCCGAGGTCCTACCGCTGAGCCATACTGACACGGCCCAAAGGAAACGTCCATAGGCAGCATTTAACACGCAGCTATACTCTTTCCAATCGCCACTAGAAGGACGCTTATTTGCCGCGCCTCATTTTACTGCTGAGCCTGGAAAACGTGCTGTGATTTTTTAACAAATATTCTTCAGAAGCATGAATAAAAACGCTGGGTAACGCATCGAAGGAGGCAGCCAAAGTTATCATTTAACAATATGGGTACCACCGTCGACATAAAGCACTACTGACAGTCAGTTTAAGATAATTAACGTTTTTCGGTCATCATAAGTAATTATTATGCGTCTGAAGACCAATCTCAATTACGGGTACAACGAATGGAAATACCAAGCCCTTTTTCCTCCCTTCCCCCCCCCCCTTTTTTTTTTTTTAAATCCCAGTGAGTTTCAGAAAGTAAGAGCTGTCGTCGTTGGACTGATTTCCATTGAACCAATGTTGCCATCAGCCGAACTCAAACGACGTAAAAAGGAAACGGTATCGCAACGAAGGAAGCCGCTAAAAGGATGAGGATGTTTACTCTGACGCGGTTGCTGCTCGATCAGGAGTGGATCTTAAGAGAGAACAAATAAGCCTACCTATTGACACTGATAACATGGATTACGATACGAGTGTGATGAAACAACAGTCGATCACTGTCATCACGCTCATTGTTCTCGTGTGTGCTGGTAAGTTGAATGAAAACATTTCAATTTAGTTCACCGCCTTACCGCTCAAACATTTCGCGTTTGGGACTATAGCTGTAGTGTAGCTAAGCCTAAGAAATTCACATTAGACCAAGGAACTTTCCCTTAAACGATAATTAAAGCGATTTAAACTATGTTAAGTGCCGCTTGGATCCTGTCAAGAAAAATTAAATTAAATTAAATTAAATAGATTTTAACGCACAATGCACAATTTAATACTACTTGAACTTACAATGTGACAATAGGTGAAATATGCTCCCAGCAAGCCACGCATCACAGCAGTCACATTTGAAACATGCGAACAGCCAGCCGGGTGGAAGATGCTTAGCGTTTGAATTATATAGAGTTTCATTACATTTCATTTTGTTTTCTTATCGTTGAATAAGCATGTTGCTAATATTACGCAAACAAATTGCTCAGATTTCTAATTATCCCAACGATTTCACCGGAAACGAAGAGAATACAAACGAAGCTGCAGATAAGGAGTCAAGTAAACATACACTTGCTTCAGTGCAGTCCCCGAATGCTACGACGGGAGAGTATTTATTTTAATTCATCATTTTTCTTACACTTTGTGACAGAATGTTTATCCTTCCGGTAAAATTGTTAAAACTATGAGTAAAAAGTAAACGGGTTGCAGAACTCATCTAACCGTAAAGATGCTGGAAAAAATGCCAAAAAAAAGTGAAATATTTAATGGAGAACACAGGATTATTAATATAATTTTTTTTAAACTTTAAATACTGTCAATTCTCTTACAATCCCAGTGTAATGCTGCTTTCATTGCTTCAAGATTGCCTTACAAAATGAAATTTAGTCATGTAAAAAATTATAATAATGTTGTTATATTATAATAATGTAATATTATAATATTATAATAATGTTGTTGACGGCTGTTTTTTTTAAGCTACGTGATATCTGTCAAGTTGAAGTAGAAGTTAAAACTATCGGAAATTCTGAACACGTTACCTAAAGTTTTAATACTTTAAAACAAGTTATCGGCATTTTAAAACAGTATGACGACAACTTTATTTTGATGAAAATTGACCTTAATCTATACTAAACGGTTACAAGAAAAACTGTAAATAGTGCTCAGTATTGTAGAGTATTTGAAAAAAAAAATAAATACTTGCGTTGTTTGAATCCTGTTGACAACTTTGTCTGGGGCGAAGAAATGGTAGCAAAGGTTCAGACTTTCAATTTTCTTTTAAAAGGCGTAAAGTTTTCACATAAAAAAGTATTCAAGTTTTCAAATAAGTTGAAATCATTTTTAAAAGGGCTTTTATAGTATTGCAATATAGCCTACTAGTAATACTCTCCGGTTGTAGTCTTGTGTAAATTGTGAATGATGTTTTATAACTGTGTCTCAAAATGGCACCTTTAATTTCAGACACAATTGTGTGGTTTCATTCCTCCCGTAATTCCTTTTTGCTCGTTTGTTAAAAACGCGTAATGTATCATCAATAATTTAGTTGAGATCGTAACTTCTGAAATCAAACACTGTAAAACTGGAAATAGTTTATGCTAAAAAGATCACAGCATTAAAAGATACAAGCTTAAAAAATTATAAAGTGTGATGGTAAAAATACCAATCCCAGCCTAAATATTCCCAAAGTTGCCAAACGACGGTTACGCATGCGTATTTCGACGTGCTATAGCGGAAATACGGACGTCGCGGCTACTGTCAAGCTCTTGCTCACGAAAGCAGCGACACCACTGTTGGCAGTGCTGTTTTTGTGGGGATCGTTGGAACCTGTTTCTTATAAATGTTGTGGATGTCCAATGGGAAAACGAAAGTTTTGCCATCTTTCAGAAACGTGAGAGGCGATGGTTTCAACCGTTTTACGCCGCGCCATAAAATAGATTTAATACAGATACGTTTCCGATTTTACCAGGAGATATTACCGACAATTATTTTTTTTTGTTTTGTTTAACCTTGTGAAAACGGTTTAGATATAGCCAAGGTACATCGGTTTAGGTATAACCAAGGTTTGGTAATCATATAGAACAACGCCTTTTCAAGCTATCGACATAATTCAACTGTCTCTTCGTCGTTGCGGTTCAGAAAATCATAACGAAAACTTGTGCAAACGATTTTTTCTTTTATAAAATAAGTTTTAAAACACGTTAAAACGCTATTGATAACCGTGGTTAGGCCGCCATAACGCGCAACGATGGGAGCGCAACAAGAAAACCTGATTTCGACCAGAACATTAGTAAACGGAAATTATCTTGTTCATTTGCGTCAGCATGGCTGAAGCGGTGATTTGTGATGGATGCGAACTGTCGTTTTATTTCTATATCAATATTTCTTTACAGTGTGAAACATCGTCGGTAGGGGCGGGCTTCGCGCGCACTATTATATACATCGAGCATTTGTGTAAGCAGAAATAGTATGACGCAAGCATTTGTGAAAAAACCAAGTGTCATAATTTGTTCCTTGTTTCACAAATACTTGCGTCATACTATTTCTGATTAGACAAATTCTCGATGTATATAATAGTGCGCGCGAAGCGCGCCCCTGCGGACGGCATTTCATACTTGAAAAAAATTGTCCCGGGAAGGATATAATTTCCGTTTGGCATTTTCCGTTATGATTTTCTGAACCACAACGACGAAAGGAATCGAAAGGTAGTTGAATTGTGTCGATAGCTTGAAAAGGCCCTGTTCTAGATAATTACTCAAGATTTTACCACATCTCCCTAGGTCAGCACGTCTCCTAAGCTCAAGAGAATCTAGCCCTATTAAAGTTAGCCTTTCAAGGTAGGATAAAACTGTTAAGTGTATTTCTTAACGTCGCTCAACTCAGTCAACATCCCCTGAGAAATAAGGAGACCACCCTCATCCTCATGAGCTTACAGGTTACGACAAAACGATCGGCCATTGTAAATCTGAAAGGACCATCAATCCCTTTCTCAGGAATGCACATCGTTACTTTCTTTTTCATTATCTTCACAGGTACCCCACCGTCAGAAGCCGGGCAGTGTATGATTCAGCTAAAAGATGATGTCGTGCCATGTTTTGGACAGCAAGCTCACGTTAAGGGGCAGAGTACCAAAGATGTAAACGAATGCTGCACTAAACTGGGAGGACGGGTTTTCATTAGTCCGCTTGAAGAAAGACATTGGGAATGTACAAGTTGTCAAGAAATCATAGGAGAGCGTAAGTGCGACAATTTGGAATCACGTTTATTAAATTCAGTTAATCTTTTGCAAGATTCAGATATGGCTTGTACTGTGGGTTTACCGGTTACTTTTCGGTCATCTGGGACACTATTTTTATACGGCCACTGGGTCATGGATTAACATAATAAACTGAGTTTATTTTTTTTCTTTTACCTGGAGGTCCTGAAACCTACTGAACCAGAATAAGTCGTTGACCCAAAATTACCCATTAACCCATTGACTCGATACGAGCCAAAGTGCAGAAATGACCAAAACTAGGCTGAGTAAGGTTAGAGATAATGACCTGGCCGTCGACGTGGAATAAAAGTCTCAATTCTCCCCCCCCCCCCCCCCTCCTCCTTCGACTGTGATTGCTCGGGATCCCCGTGAATTGCTCGTAAAGCTCGTGCTGTGCATTAGGTATTTTTCTTGGTAGCGAAAGAAAGATGTATGCCTAATATTGAATTTTGAATTTTTCGTGAAAAATTCGCATTTTCACGAAAAATGCGTCGCCTGCACGTCAAAAACTATACCGACGTATTTATTCCCCCTTCGTGAAATTTGGCTACGCGCAATAATTTTTTCACGTTGCTTTGTATGATTGTTACGTCCTATCAAGAAACACGCGATACCTGCTTTTTGTACTTTACTTGTATCAGAATGAAAAAGAAAATTAGAAAATCGTTCGTATTAAGACGTGTATAAGGTTTCTTGGACATGCGTTTACTAAAATTATGCTAAAAAAAATTAACACTTGGAAGCCACCTGCAAATTAGGTAGAAAAACTTTTGTAAAACAAGATGTTATTTCCCCTTCCCAAATACTGACATGAATGTTTTTATTCTATACATCTTCTACATCATTAAAAACGTATGATGTGCGTGTACCTCTCCTCCTCTTGAGCCAAGGCACCTACAAAGACGGGAGTAGGACCAAATGAAAGTATAATTGAGTGCGCTTCCGTTTCGCCTTTTTTTTGTCCCTGTAACTTGTTTTTAAGACCCTCAAATACGCGAAAAAAACCGTCATAAATAACGTCAAAGTATTTTTGAGCCTCATGACGTTTGTTCATGCAAAGTTTAATATGCCTGAACCAAACGTTTACTTCTAAGGCAAACTTTGATAAACCTATGACGTCATGTTTTCATCAGTACGAAGTAACAGAAACACGACATATCATCAAATCTGAATTTCAAAATCAATAGGAAATAAAAATTTACTTTGTCTTCGCGCCAGCCATTGTTGACGCGTGTTATGAACTTTGAGATTGCAGTTTTGAATGATGTAGATGAAATGCAGTACATCGATTTTGAATCCAAGAAATTACATGAAGCATGGAAAGACGCCAATGGAGTGAGCGAAGCAAACGATATTTGAATAGTTCTAATTTAAGAAAACCCCCTTTTTTTTTAAATAATAAGACAATTTATTGCATGAAATAAGTTGCGATGGGAAATAGAAAGGGATGATTGGTCCACTAATATTTGCCCCGAATTTTTAAAATAAATATCACAACATATAGCACACCAAAACAAATAAAAACATTTAAGGAAGGTAGAAATATCAGTCCTTACTAATTAATTAATATTAATCCTTGGCCAAGAAAGTCATTGTTTAGCCGTTTCTTGCATGCATTAAGTTGCAGTATTTTTGTTTAAGTCACATATACTTAGGTCGGTCATGGAATTCAAACCTGCGTCCAATTAGTTTGACGGCGAAGACATTGACCACTCCCCACCCCCATTCCCGTATTGTAGTTGGCCTTTTTTGTGGACATAATGCACAAAAGGGCTAAATTTCATAAAGACAGTTAAGTGAACAATATATTTATCCAATGAGCCATTATACGCAACGGAGTAATTCCTTTTCCAGGAATTTCGGTAGATAGTGGGTCAAGTTTGGACCAGGAAGGTACCATGAGTGGATGGGTGAACTCCGGGCGTGAAGGAATCTCAGGATCAGTAAGTCACTGGTCAGTGGGACAGTGTGGTCGGTAATTTAGTCATGGATGATTGTGACTGGGACATGGGTCAGAAAAAATTGTGCACCATTCCATCTATGGTCCGGCTTTCCCCTGAACATTTTTTTCTGTTCACGAGAGGGACTTGGTATAGTTATCTTTAAATTTCAGTGCAAACAATTATTTTTGTTGAAATCTCCATCATTGTTCTTTTGTAGCCTAGAAGCAAAAAGGAACACGTGAAACGCCGACGCAGCTCGCCAGAACACAAGACACTGATCATTACATGGTTTATTGACCACTGTCTTTGTTCTGGTTATAGTTTGTTCCACATTATGTTTGCAGAAAACTGACTGCATGACGTCACCACGTTTCCTTCCACTACGAGTGCTAAAAACACGCAATCATCCTACTCGTAGACTCTGACAGTAACTATATAGAGTCTACAAGTGTGATATCCACATGTTTTTGCATTCGTAGTGCAAGGAAACGTGACGTAATACAATCAGTTTCCTGCAAACATAATGTGGAACAAACTATAGCTGCGTCGTTAACCCCGCGATCGCTCAACCTTTGTTGACTCCTTGAAGGCAGATCGAGTGTCAAGTAAGCTTGAGTTAACACCGTGCAACAAAGTTGAAGAGATCGTTTTGCTTCAGCTGCGATCATTGTAAGATTTCTTCAACTGGAAACGGAAGTTTTTTATTGTCGACTAGCGGAGTCGCTCGCTTCGCTCGCTCATTCCGCCGCGTCTCGTTGCGCTCGAAGAGATCTCTTGTTGCAACTCATATGGTGCTGACAGACACTCTGAGCAAAAATTATCAAACAAATATTCAAGGAAGTGATCCGAATAATGTGCGCGTTTTTCTTAGTGCTTCAGTTCATAATACTAATGATAAACAAAACTAAAAATGGTCAAATAAGTTCAATGTAGCATTAGTGTTTCACGTGTTTTCTTTTATCCAACGTGCGTTCTTTTATCCAACGTAGAAAGTCGGTCATTTTCACTACTGAAAAAATATTTACCCTACAATTTACTAAGGGTGTTTAAGAAAAAGTGCTATTTCTGATGACAAACGCTGATTTTCGTTTCCTTCGCTTGCTCAATCAGCGCAACCCCAGAAACGTAAAAACAACACCACAGCCGACCACCATGCACCAGACAGCAACAGAAAATACCACGGTTTGAACGTAAGTTAGGCCTACACAAGACACTAACTTGTTCCCAAAGCTGGTCATGTATTACCACAAATAAGGAGGGGACTGGCCGATGGCCATACGTAAACACTAATGCTCGAATATTGTTGTTTGAAATGACACAAACACTCCCAGCAAAAATTATCAAACAAATGGCTCAAGGAAGTGATCCGAATAATGAGCGCGTTTTTCTCAGTATATCAGTTCATTATACAAATTATAAACAAAACTAAAAATGGTCAAATAAGTTCAATGTAGCATTAGTGTTTCACGTGTTTTCTTTTATCCAACGTGCGTTCTTTTATCCAACGTAGAAAGTCGGTCATTTCCACTACTGAATAAATATTTATCCTACAATTTACTAAGAGTGTTGAAGAAAAAGTGCTATTTCTGATGACAAACGCTGATTTTCGTTCCCTTCGCTTACTCAATCAGCGCAACCCAAGAAACGTAAACAACACCACAGCCGACCACCATGAACCAGACAGCAACAGAAAATACCACGGTTTGAACGTAAGTTAGGCCTACACAAGACACTAACTTGTTCCCAAAGCTGGTATGTTTTACCACAAATAAGGAGGGGACGGGCCGATGGCCTTACGTAAACGCTAATGCTCGAATATTGTTGTTTGAAATGACACAAACACTCCCAGCAAAAATTATCAAACTAATGGCTCAAGGAAGTGATCCGAATAATGAGCGCGTTTTTCTCAGTAGGCCTATATCGGTTCATAATACAAATTATAAACAAAACTAAAAATGGTCAAATAAGTTCAATGTAGAGCAGTAGTGTTTCACGTGTTTTCTTTTATCCAACGTAGAAAGTCGGTCATTTCCACTACTGAATAAATATTTATCTGGAAACGAAGTTTTTTATTGTCGATAATTGTAGTTTCCGATTTCAGATGGATGGTTGCCAATCCCACCATGTGACAAGGAAAATTGCGAACATGTGCCTCAGCAGTATGTATGGTTTTCATTAACCATTCCAAAGCGACAGATCCAATGTATGGGCCGTTCATTCAAAGATGTATTGCACTGCAAAAAAAATAGAACTTATATGTGTTCTATTCCAGAACCAACTACAGGTATAGGATATTAAATAAATATACACAAATCGCTGTAAATTGTATAAAGGAAAGGAAAAAGAAAAACAAGCCAAACAGGTAAAATCATGCACTATAGAAATAACGTAGTACAGTAAGCCACATTTTTGCACTTACGTTTTGGCGGAGTGGCATGACCCGGATTCGAACTGGAACCCAATTTGTCCCCAGATCACTGACATAGCACCTTTATCACTATGGCTGCTCCTCGACTGGCGTGAAGGTGACTCACTGAACCCGTTATTAAGGTCACAGCAGTAATTCCTTCTCCGCTGCCTAGCCTCGGTCGAATGGAGCCCTAGTTTCTGCTGTAACCTTAATAACGGGTTCAGTGAGTCTTTTTTATGCTATTGAAGAAGCGATAGAGTAAAAAGCACGGTAACAGATTGTGTGAAGGCAAACCAAGCAGTGCTACAAAAAAATACAAACAACGTTTCGAAATTTTTCAATTTTCGTCATCAGGTTAGCAATAAAATTAAAGCATGGCAAAAGCCACTAAGTCATCCTACGTTAAAAGCATAAAACAGTAATTTAAAACGGATAAAAACCACCAATTTCTCCCCTCAAACAATAACAAGTAAAATGGGGACTCCTGACCAGCCAAAAAAACCACAAGTGCATTCAAGGACACAATTTTAATTTTCAACCGGTTAACTTCCGGTCTTGGTCACAATAAAAATGATTAAAGATAATAAAAATATCAAAATGTTGTCTTGTTTCAAGAAAAATACACTAGGGCACGAATTAATATTGAAACGCTTGTCATCCATACACATACACCACCTGTACATAACCACTTAGTGGCAGATAATAAATTTCTTAAAGAATATTTTCCTGTAATAAAAAAACACTTAAACTCGACTCTTTTGCCAGGCATATTGTAAAACCCACATAACGAATGCATCACACCTTTGAAACACGTGACCCCGATTTGCATACACCTTGCCTTGCGATGTGGCATCCCAACGGAGGAGGTGGGTCGTTGCTTTTCGGTTGCCATTGCTGCCTCTTTTGAGGGGAAAAATTGGTGGTTTTTATCCGTTTTAAATTACTGTTTTATGCTTTTAACGTAGGATGACTTAGTGGCTTTTGACATGCTTTAATTTTATTGCTAACCTGATGACGAAAATTGAAAATTTTCGAAACGTTGTTTGTATTTTTTTGTAGCACTGCTTGGTTTGCCTTCACACAAGTGAAGAAGCGGGCATAGTGATAAAGGCGCTGTGTCAGTGATCTGGAGACGAATTGGATTGCCAGTTCGAATTCTGGTCATGCTACTCCGACGAAACGCACGTGCATGAAGGTGGCTTACTGTAGTACGCATTACTTCTAGTGTATGATTTTTGATGTTTGGCTCGTTTTTCTCTTTCCTTTAGGATATTAATTTGTTCCTGATTTGGCTAACTTCTTTCAAAAATTTTACTTTAAAGATTTTTAACTGTAATGATTTAAGTAAGGAGCCATGAACCAGTTTATTTTATTACTTGACATTACCAGAAATAATTACCAATAGCAATGAAACAACTGCCCATTCCACAGACCCGGGTTCAATTCTTGTGCTCATGATGGAGCCTTACTTTTTTTTTCGCCCTTTCTCTCAGTTGCTGCTCACTGGTCATCTTTACCAATTCACAATACTCGCTCCATTGTGTTTCTTCGTTTATTACTATTATGCTGTTTACTTCTTATTTTGCTTGAGTTACTCCGGAAATTTGAAACAAATATGCAGTTTAACAAGATTAAGTCTACGACCGTTTCAGTCTGAAGTTGAGTGCAGTCTGGCACAGTAACCACACTTTGTATCGGAAACACAGTTCGAATCTACAAGAGAACTGCTGCTGGAAACTGCAATTTTATTTCAGTATACAATAATAATTGCATAGGTTGCATCACGGATTGTTGCTTGTGCGTCCCTACATTGCGTGGTAGATGCCTTTATAGTGTCCGGGGTCTATCTTGAGTTCGTCCCAGAACGACACAGATAATCAATTGTATGCTTTTGGTAGCAGAGTGCCTTGTTGATATCCGAGATGGTTACAAAAACAATGGCGGCCGTCGATTAATGCTGCCCCCTCCAGGAAAACGTAGGCGCTTATAAAATACCTGCATAGGACTCAAGATAAACCGCGTACACAATAGGTTGAGGAATGAAAAACCATATTTGCTAAACTTCCATTACCTCTCCAGTATTTTCAACTTAAATGTACACATCATTTTGTTTTAGCTCCTGTCTTCTGCTTTAAACATCGATATCGAAAATTCAATAGTAGTTCTACCGGATGTCCAGCTTCATCTCTTGACTGGGAATTGGCACGGGATAAGAGAGAATGTTGTGTTACTCGAGGTCGGGCTGCCTACGCAAAACATATTGACAAGTGGTACATCGATGAGGCTAAACTCCATTCGTGTACGCCATGTCCAGAAAATCCAGCCGCAGGTAACAACAAATCGTGAGCGTAGATTGTAACATATTTTGTTTTGAAATGCATAAAAGGCAAGATCAACTTCCCATCTCATCCCTCATTATACTTGGGAAACCTACAGTTCAACCAAACCCCATTTTGGCGTAATCACTTTTATTTTAAGTTTATTTTATTTTATATTTTATGGCAATTAATTTTTGTTGCAAACCAACGTGAAGTGACGCTTCATCCACCTTCGTCCGCCGCAACTTCTACTGACTTTGTCCTAACAACGTTCTATTTAATCAAGCATTTGCTAAATAATTATTGCTTCCTGGTAAAGAATGCATAGTAACCAGAGCGTGGTTATGAACTACGGACCCCTTATGCTAACGTATACCCGACTCCATTATGCAGAGAGGTCGTATCTGATCGAACTGAGCACAGACTTCTTTCCCAGAATAAAATTAAAAAGAAATTGCAAGCACGGTATAATGGTATTTAATCGTTTAAATGTAGTACAAAAAGACAATGTTCACTAGTTTCTAAGTTTAGAATCAACTCGCACGTCTAGAGAAAATATCTTAAAGTTCAGTCTGGTAGATAAGCAAATTATCAAGATTCATTAGTCACTTAATACACTATGATAAGTGTATTAACATTCAACGCTAGTACGTACGTTACGTACCACTAAGGAAAAGGCTAAAAGTTCCAGAGCCATCATGCCTTAATGTATAAAATGAAATTTGGCGTTCATGACGACAAAAGACGTTTACGTCAGATCAAGGGTCAAAACGAAGAGGGAGAAAAAAATAAACAAAAAGGAGCCTGTCTAGAAACAATTCACGCATTGCTTACAAGAACAAAGGGTTCAAAGGGTTTAACGAGCGTTAACCATTCCTGGTCATCTGCCCGAAGCCCTAAGGCCCTATGTCTGCAACAGCCAGATTCCAGACGGTCACCCACCCAAGTATCAATCCAGCCCAATGCTGCTTAACTTCGGGGATCTGACGAGAACCGGTGTTTCCAGCACTGCAAGGCCGCTTACAAGAACAATACAGTATGTTAATAGTAAGAAGCATTCATACGGATAACAATGCAATAGTTAAATGTCAGGATTCAAGGAAAGGGCAAATTGGCTAGACAATGCCCATCTATAAATTACAAACAAAAACGTCGTGTGCCGTAAACAAAATAGTTATATGATTGGAGTTTCACTTTACTTGTTAAAATAAAATGTACACGAATAAAATTGATGATTTTTAACTGAAATAAGCAAATGTACAATTGAGAAAATTGCATCTGTTTAATTGCTGTTGTGCTTTTTGCGTTTTTGCATATATGATTCGTAAAGCACTACAGCACTTAAACAGAAAATCAATTACGATGAAACTACTAGATTAGAAATCGTCATGAAAACGATTTAACCCTTCTCAACTACACCAACTATGTTGCAAGTGGCGCCTAAAAGAATTCCTGAGAATCAGCCCAACACACTTCCGACTAGGCTTCTGAGCCAGCGCACGAGTGGTTATTGTGTAGTACCGGGAAATTTTGTAGATGTACCTTAAAAGGAATTTTTAAAAGGCTTGGTTTTCATGTGGATTATACCTCAGTCAGCAAATCGGCTGGTGTTAAACCCAACGATGATCTACTACTGGAGCGAGTGTAAACGAGGATCGGTGTTTTATTTCAGTACGTGGCTGCAGATTAAAAGGGCGAGTAGAGGCCCTGCTTTGGTCGAAAGCGTAGAGTACACTGACTTAACGAGAATTTTTCATTCCCATTCGTTCATGTGCTCCTGTTCGCATCAAACTACAAGAAAATCTGATCTCGAAAACCTCTGATGACACTAACGAAGTTTTATATCTTAGTTATATCATTACATCTTAGTTTGTGTAAATCCTTGTTCTGTTTATCCCTATGGGAGTAGGATCCACGTAACAGCCACTCAATGCTCAGGAACTAATTTCACAGCAACTCACAGCAACTACGCAAATATTTCCACATGCATCACTTTCAATGGAGGCAACAATGGCAGTGTTGAGCTTAGTGTTCACACTTGACGTACCAAAGTCCAGTCAACGAAATTCTGTTCGAAAGAAAAGTACTGTTTTTCTAATTGTAAATTTACAAATTTCCCTATATCAGAGTGTTGAAATGTTTGACTTTCATCTGTAGATACGACATGGTCGGATTGGACTTCTTGTTCTGCTGGGAGTAGCTGTTCTAGGAAACGCTCCATGCAAATTCCGTATACTGAATTCATGCCTCACCGCTGGTGCATTGAAACCGTGACGATGGAGGAGCCACCAGTAACAGGTAAGTCTGTCGTTAGAGGAGCTATCATTGATAGACGGCTGTCCATCTGACAGAATCAATATTAGTTCATATCTGATATTTGAGAAGACGCAGTTCAACCTGAAACCAATAAATGACTTTCAAGCTTTGATCACTTACCTTTTTCAATGTTGAAAAACTTCATTATACGATGAACCACGAGTGGTGGTGCTGGCAGTTTGCCTATAAGTCATGCCAGCTTGGTTGCCAGGATTAACCAGTGTCGGAAATTGTCAATAAATAATAGGATGTTATATTTTTTATGGTGGGTGGGAGGAATTTTCAATTACGAATTGGTTGCTTTACTTCTGCTATTAAAAAAGAAAGAAATTCTCCGATTTGCGTATTGTACTGTTAAATAATAGTGATTTAACGAGTAATGCTTTGTGTTAAATTAGCCAGACGCGACATAAAGGAGAGCCCATAGGGCTTGTTGCAGTGTCCATCATAATATTATTGTGTGTCAATAATGCTTACCTTGTTTATATTTATTGCAGAGTATCTTCCTTAGATTTAAAATACAAATGATAAAGCATTTAACTGCAAGCCAAACAATCATCAGTAACGATAGTACTTCTCAATAATTAAACAGTTCAAAAGATCTGCAGCTCCCTTCCCGCCTCCTCTGACAATGTTGAAGCGCGTACCTCTTACACGTTCTACAACTGCGAACGCTAATTTTTTTTAACATTTTTTAAATTTTTTAAATTTTTTTTTAAATTGGAATTTTCACAATTGTAGGTCAGACGGTGTTAGCGTGAGTGTGAAGATAACATTTAAATCATTTTAAAACTTCTACAGCTTTCAGGACTAACGCTCAGCTGCTTTTTTCGTTTCGTAAGCGACAACAGTACAGAAATTGGGCCTATTGCGGTCGATGTAGACCCAGTCATTCTTGCAACACGGGCTGGAGAGTACTGTTTCCACGACAACCAGGAAGCTTGAAATTATTATACGAAGCCATCGTAGTGTTCCGTGTATAAACACGTCGTCTGCTTTATACTTTCGTTTTATATAAACAGTTTCCTGATGTTGCTTCGATTTGAGGTTTCAAATTTGGAATTCCCGTTGATAGTGTAAACGGAAGTTTTGAGCACCATGTTGGGTGAATTCCTCCAAGCATTCTTTTTCGCATGAAACGAATGAGAGTCGTTAACGAATCGACACCCCCCCTCCCCCTTAAAGGTCTGGTAACGCTCCACAAATTACTCTTCATATGCTACATAACCAAATAGTAACGTCTTAAAATGCCCTCACGTAATTTGGAGACACTTAAAGCTTATAAAAGCTGGCCCTTCTTATCCAAAAATTCGCACAGTATAGCTTGGGGCCGGCCGACATTGAATTTGGGGGAGAGGAGAGCACCATACATAATCACCCACAACGGGCCAAAAAAAAAAAGTCTTCAAAGCATCTTCGCCTCTCCTGCCATAAATTTCCGAATCTTCCCCTGACCAATACGCTCCCCTACAGTGTTGCATGGTTGCTTTATCATGCACAAAATTTTTATTGTGTGAATAAAAGCAGTAGCTCACGGAGATTATTGACCGTTACTTTCCGTTCAAATTACCGATCTTTTATGATTCCCACACTGATAGTATAGCTATGCTCTGAAAACATCCCACCACACTGCAGAAGCTGTAGTGCCTACTTCTCCAATAGAGCAGTGACGCGACGTAGTATTATTGTATATAACTCTATATGCTGGAGCCTTAATGGGTTAACTGCAAGGGGCACTTCAGAGAGAAACAGAAGGGCGTCATACTGAAGCCGATGCTGTGAAGAGTGATTTCTTAGACCTAAAACGCGCGTTTTTGGTTGTTGGAGGAAACAACGTTATTTTAAACCTAAGAAATCCGCTCTTCCGTTGTTTTTCCCTCCATTTTTATGTAGTGCACATGCCCTCCAAAACCCATACTGGTGCGAATATGGCGGCAAATATCACTGCTCTATTTCAGATTAGAGTGCATCGGGTGTCAATAAGACTATTTATTATCCTTTGTAGCTTAACTGCACGCCAGAGATAGATTGGAAACAAGCAAACTAACGACATAATCTTCCCTTGGGCAAAGTTTATCGATCCAAACGTTGCAACAAAATGGAAGATCCTACTGTATAGAAGGAGGGTGCGCTCCTAAGCCGGCTAATTTAGTCGCGAAACTCTTCTCTCACTGCACAGTTATCTACAAAGGCTAATAGTAAAAATGTAAACTGTTCGTATAATTTAACCATTCATCATATAGCTTAGTTTTCATTATTTGTATATGATTTACAGGAAAAGATTCAACATTGATCTTGGTGCTGGCTGCTGTGGGATCATCAGTTACTTTGATTTTAGTGGCCATCATTTGTTGCTTATGTAAAAGAAAACGGACAAAAGCAAGGTATCATCTTAAGATTTATTCAATTAAAATAATTAAAAAAAACGAGAGTATTTTCTTTAGTTTAAAAGTTGTGTAGGTTTCCACCAGCGATATAAAAACACGAATAGTTTCCTAAAACTTGAAGCGCATGTCAAAAAATTTATTGCTATAGGTTTTGACATTGTATTTATGCTAATTTTGGGTATTTCAAAACTTAAGCATAACACCGTGTCCATTCCACATCCATACCCAATACCTTGTGATTTTTTTTAACTGCACGGAGTTGACGGAATAATGAAGCACTAATTTGTATTTCGGAAAAATTCCGAATTACTTTGTGAGTGAAGTGAAGAATCGGTTCTAAGATGCCCACTGGTTGGCACGAATCCCACAAGACATAAATACAAGTAAATTTTAATTGTCAGTCCTCATTTACGGACCTTGTTCACAAAAAAACGGACCTTGAACACAACATGAAGAATAGCAATCTCACTGCAGCAGCTACTACACGGCACAGGTTTTTCCAACATGACCGTTGTAGGCTGCAGCAGTGAAGTGCTGCTCTTCATTTTGTGTTCATTTTTTGTGAACAAGGTCCGTAATGAGGACTGAAAATTAAAATTTGCTCGTTTTTATATGTTTTGTGGGATTCGTGCCAGCCAGTGGGCATCTTAGAACCGATTGTATTTTGGTTGGAGTTTATTATGGACGCAAAAGAATTAGTTTTAGAATCGCACAAACCGTTTTGTGTGCACCATATGTACTGCATTCCAGATAAGCACCATTCCACAATGTTATGTTCATAATAAGAGCCAAACGTAGTGCAAATACATATTGTTTCTACTGTGTCCAAGAATTTTTATTACTATGTAAGCTTATCATACAACGTTTTTTTTTTTTGTGAGCTGTAAAGTTATTGGAAACGTTAGTAACTTCAGTAACTTCAGAAATTACAGCTTACACACGCAAATTAAACCTTTGAAGTGAAATTGAACTATTTTCGAAGATTCTTCTTGATATTTTTTTTAATCATTAATTGTCCGTTACATGTTTAACTTTTCCTTTTCGTTAAACAGTTTTGTTTCTTTTGATTCTGATTCTTCTAGGAGTACTACGTCACCAGTCACAAATACGCCCGTAAACTCATCCAAGATGGAATACCAGACAGACGGGTACTTAGTGCCTATCAAAAACTCCTATTCTCCTGGTCCAATACAGCGATCTCATCCAGCAATTCCAGAATTACCAGAAGACCATACCTATGAACGAATCAGTTATTGCTCAACGGGGGAACGACCGAATTACGTGCCATTCTCACCTACGGCCAACGCACAATATATGGAAATGAAGTGACAACAATATACATGATTCAGGAAACTGCAGCAAGTCATTTGTTAAAATACGTGGGCAAGAAACAATATTATATTTGCAAGTGCGTGGGTGAAGGTTTCAGCAAGACGACATAACTGTAATGGCGGACATAGAACCTGGTACAATAAAAAACAATGATGCCGCATGACGAATGGGACAGAACTATGCCAGACTCAGTGATAAAGCTGTTACGAATTGATCTGGGAAGCTTTAGTATAAACTTGAGAAACTTTGATAGCAATCTCCGTTAGAAAGATCAAACACTAATTACTGTCACGGATCTGAGGCGACTGAACATAACGAGATTTTTCCTGGCATCCGACAAAATTGCGAATAAGTGTCTGTTTGCTGGTGACTTGTAGGTTAAAGTGTCTAATGAGGTATCCAACCTGGAAGCTTTCATCAGATCATGATGGGTCCAGCCTCCTGTAAATAATATAAAGGGATCACGTTATTGCTAGTGTCTCACTGATTCCGAAAAACTGACCAACCGAGCTTCCGGGCAATTACTAATTTTTAAAGTTGAGAAAGTCAAAATTTGTTTTAAACTAGCAGAATAAACATGACATAGAGCTAACAATAGTGCATTGTGTCTTATATTATTCAGTAAAGTAAATATTGTCATTTGTTAGTATGCCATACAAGAAAGTCTACATTTATAATTCGTATACGAACGTATATATATTTTCACATGCGCTGTCCTTAGTGAAGCAGGGGTACGAATTACAAGTCTGGGACTTACGCATAGGATAACCAACGGCGTCGAGTGAGTTCTGCCAACAATCAACGAGTGGCGTAGCCACGAGTTATTGTTGCCAGAACTCTCGAGACGCCGTTGGTTATCCTGCTTATACCAACCACATATTATTCGAGTCGTGGCTGCGACAATCAACAAATCGTGCTGACGTTCTTTAATTCAGAAGATTAACAAGCCGACTGTGCGTGCAACAATATTTACACAAAGACAGCATTGTTATTGCTTGTTTGGTGAAGCGTTCTGTGCTCGTGTTTGCGGTATGAACGGTGATGGGGACTTCGGAATCGAGTAACAATAAAGAAATGAAAGAAGAGAATCTTTGTTGGCTATAACTGGGTTATTCGGCGTTGTACGATGACGGAGGCTTTAGGAATCTTGAACAGTGAAGCGGTAAGACAAAAGTGTAATTACAGTACGGAGAGCGAAATGGGCTCCATCAGTGATAAATACTGCCCATTTATTTATTGATTACGTGTACACGTGTTCGTTAAATAAACGTGTATTTGAAGGTTTTATGTTTAACACATAAATTAAAAATAATCAAAATATAGCCTAACAGACGGTTGTGTCAACATGGTTAGTATTAAGATTTTCTGGTAGGCAACTTCATCGGGTAGGGTGAGAGCTATCCACGAACTAATTTGTTTTGGGGCGAGGGATAATCGTCTAACTGGAAAATCGCATAATTGGCAGAACGTATAACGGAAAACAGTATAACGGAATATCATCTAACAGGAAATTCGTATAATGGAAAAGCGTCTAACTGGAAATTCGTATAATGGAAAATCGTCTAATATCCCTGCCTCGCTCGCACTGCCGCGCTCGCTGCGGCTATACATATAACATCAGAAACTGCAGTTAGACGTTATCCAGTTAGACTATCGCATCTTGCGGTGGAAACGTTACAAATTGAACTCTTTTGCCTGAGAGCTCGGAATTCGCTTCAATCCTGGTGATGCTTGTTTGGTAAGTATCTGATACGATCTTCCTTGATTTTATTAAAGAATCTGCTCATTGCAGTTGATTTATCTTGAGGCAGGTTATTGTGAGGCTGAACACTCGCATATTGTTTCGTGGTAATTTATTTTCACCTAAATATAATATTAAGCCATGTTTAATAATCTTGCGTTAGTTATTAATAGTCACGTGTTATGCTAATTCTCATTCCCCGTTAAATACCCGTGTTCCTTTTTCATTGGTGTGTTCCTGGTTCATCGACTGAGACGAGACAACGTCACTCTCGTCTGCTGCTCCCCGTCAGCCTGGCCTGACGCCACAAAACACGATGGTTTAACTTCGACACGTCGTAGGTTGCTGTATCTCTGTTTACAACTACCAGTATTCAGATAATTATCCTTCAAGTTTACTTCCATAGAAGATGGCCACGTTGTGCACGATGGAGCTTCTTTGTGGTTCAACACATGCAATAAGGTAACCGAACTTGCTATTCTTTAGCCTAATTCTCGACCGAACTGGGAGACGCTTCGTTTGTTGACGCCCTAGGCGATTGAAATAACTTAACAACGTTATAACGAGGTTTAGCCTTTATTGTATTACTTAGCTCCGGTGCTCTATTGCGAGCTGGGAAATGAAGTTATCCTATCTGAAGACCCGTTGTGTATTTACCTTGGTTAAAACATAACATCAGTGATAATTACTTGGCTAACTCTCACCCATTTCTTATTGTATGCCCGTAGCATCAACGACACTTCGTTGTAAAGAGGATCTGGCTGTACGTCTCACTTTAGCTAATAGAAATGGTTAATCTCATGTGTGAATACGTCAGCGTTTTCTACGAGATGTCGGGCTATTGCGCCTAAGTGAGGTTCATTCTCTAGCGGGAGTTTCTATTTAAAGAGGGCCCATGTTTTGAGACTTCGCCGTGAGTTGGCTTTGCTGCACCAATCTCCGTATTTCTACGCTACTCTTATTACAGCCTCAGTCTGACGACGGAACGCCAACCTGTTCAGTGTTCAATATTATCTCCTTATTTATTTCCAATTATAGTTTTCTCATGTCGTTAAATTGCCATGTCTATCACCATTGTAAATCTATAGAGCAATCCAGCTTATCACCCTAAATAAATGTCACCCAATACTTTTGCAAACTGAAGCATGCCTTGGTATAATTTTGACCATCATTAGCATGCCTTGGTATAATTTTGACCATCATTAGTTCTTAAGTGCTTTGTTTATTATTCTCATTCAAACTAATACGCTCCCTCTCCAAAGGATTCGTAGCGTTGGGCCTGGGACCTCTGCGCTTGAAGAAAAACTAAAAACACCCCCCCCCCCTTAAAACTAAACCAAATCGCTACAACTTAACGCCCCTCGTCCCTGTCAACAAATTAGACGTTAAGACGTTTATCCATTATACAATTATCCATTATACGATATTCTGTTTAGATGCTTTTCCAGATTTTTTATTTAGGCAGATTTTGGACAATTATCCCATTAAACGATTTTCCAGTTAGACGTTCGTCCGATGCCCCATTTGTTTTAGTTTTCAAGTAGAACTGGTTAATATTTACAAGTAGAACTGGTGTTGAAAGGTTGTAGTGTTGTGTTTCCGTAGGTATTTTATGATTTTGTTGTATTATGTTAACGTATTTCAAATGCAAACCAATTAACGTAAAATTAACAAAACTAAACATGTATTCGAAAGCTCTATATTCAACAAATAAATTAAAAATAATTAAAATATGACAGATGGTTGTGCCAGCATAGCTAGTATTAGGCTTCTCTGGGAGGCAACCTTCATAAGGTAGGGTGATCAGAGCTATCCACAAACTGATTTGTTTTAGTTTTTAGCATACTTTACTGGCTGATCGTTAGCATGTTGTTCGAGTCATGGCTGCATTGCTGGTTATGATTTATGGTGTATATTATAAGTTTGTTGTGTTATGTTAACGTATTTCAAATCAAATAAATTAACGGAAAATCGGTAGGAATAACAAAGTTATGAATTAAATTGGTTTGGCTTATTACTCATAAGTATTAAAAAGTTTTAAAAATAAGCATGAATCACCATAGAATTTGCTTGTGTCATTGCATTCTAGCTTGATTCCGAAATACCCCTTCAGACAACAACGAAACTATTCTTTCGACAAACTTTCTTTGCATCATTGTTGGGAGAACCCACTAGTGGGTTCTTAATCCACTAAAGGGTTTCAAAGAGTTTAACGGGCTTCCTAGTGGGTTCTCTCGACAATCTTTGTAACAATGGTTCATTGTTCTGAATCCACGCCGAGAACCATATGCGTGTGGTATAATTCAGCGTTACCCTTAGCTAGGTAATATTTTCAACTAACAACATTTAAATTGGATACGGGAAAAAATGTGAACTGAAGAATCCATGGGCGAGTTCCAAGTCTGTTGTAGTAGTGTGTTAACTAGAATATTTACGCTGCTTGCATATTGTTCTTTTTCCATTTTTATCGTCAATTCAGGGAGAATGAGTGCTAACCATGATTAACTATATCAACACAGTGAGACGTCAGCTGTATTTTTCTGACTGCCATATAAACAACCAACATGATAAGTAACATCGGTAGACAAGAACAGTAGCGACGATAGGTTGTTCATATGCATGTTTAAGCTTGATATTGACAATTGAACGTGACTCAGATTTCACATATAAGAGAACACCACCACATTCACTGCAAACCTTGTCTTTTCCGAAAGCCAAACCACCTAACGAAATTGCTTTTTTTGGGTGGTACCACATCGGAGAAAGTGCTACGAGTATGGGGTCTAAAAGAGTAATGGCAGTAACAAGGACACGATGTAATACATTTTCAAGTGGTCATTCATTTAAACGTAGTGAGCAGTACACAGCGTACTTCCCCACTGATACATGCATGAAGATTGTTCGGCATTGTGTCTGAAGGCAACTTTGTTTTACAAACGCGTTTAATTAAAAAAAAAGGCAATGCGTTTTCGATACATAAGAGCAGAGAATGCGTCCTTATTCTTTATATTTTGAACTTAAAGTATGCACAGTTTGATGTTTATCATGCGTCATGTGGTTGTCTGTCTTATTTTTCTGGCCTTTTACGAATTCAAGGACAGCGGTTAATCAAATTCACCATTTGTATGATGTTTCACCCAAATATCATCATTAAACTCACTTTAAATTGCTTTAGAAACATTCTCTAACTTTGGAATCCAGTGGGAAAATATTTTATCGAATCCTGGTGTAGTGAATTTTTTTGTCTAGTAATAATGTTCGATTCTCTGAAGTTTGACGATAGTGGCCTCAAGATCATGACTTATAGGTCTAGCATTCTAGAAAAAAAAGGTAGTTGATCCAATTTCAATAATAAGTCCATTAAGAAAGATTTCTCAGCAGATCCCAAGGTGAGAGTATGTAAACAATTTCTTGTGTAATACAAATTTAAAGTGGGCTAACTTACATTATTTGGCATGATGTTATCCTCAATCACTGTACGATATTGTAATCTAACACACATAAACAAAGTTTATAAAGTAGTAAGTGGGCAAGGGAATTCCATCATCTCAATGGCCCACCCTCAATGAAGGAAACTTATACCAATCTGCCTTATCTAGCCAGTTTTCAAAAATGTTTATATTGGTCGCATACACAATGATCTATGAAGCTTGTTCCAGCCATTCACAATGTGTGACGAAGAGCTGGTATGTTCAATACCTGGCCCATATCTGGCCCTTATCAATATCACACAGATTATGAAGAAACTTGTAGATCTCGATCAAGAATCCTCTGCGTCTTCTCCGTTTATGAGTGGATAAGTGCAGCAACCTAACTCTCTCAGGATAAGAAAGGTTTCGACATGTTAGCACCGTCGTTGTTGCTCTTCTCTGTACCCTTTCAAATGCTATATCTTCAGTGAGGTACGGGGACTATAGCACATTTCCATACTAGAGCAGCAGCCTGTTCTAGGTTTTGTATACTATGCTAAATGGCCTCCTGAGGGATGAAAATAAATGACCTTTTAAGCATGCCACACCTTTCGTTGGCCTTCTTTGCCACTGCAGTACATGGCATTGTAAATGATGATGGTCATGTTCTTCGTCAGTAGTCTTGATAGCACTGTTGCCCAATTTCTACAAAAGGTTAGGATTGTTTTACACACAGTGAAGAACGATGCATTTATTGTGGTTTACTCCAAGTTACCAGGTCTTATCCCAGTCTCAAAGTTGGTCTAAGTCTTGTTGGATTTTTGTGTGTGCCTGTTGGACAATAACAGGGTTCCCCAACTTCAGGTCATTGGCTAACATAGATTGCTTGCTGTGCTCTCCTTAAGGCATGTTAGCCACAAAAATGAAAAACAGCAGAGGAGAAAGCACTGATTTCTGTAGCACATTACTCAAAACAGGGCTCCAAGTGGATGTCTCATCCTAGATCCGAATTTAAAATCGATGGTTCTTAAGGTATCCTGCTAACCAGAGAAGTAACTTCCCTGACTCACCAAACCACTGAACTTTGAAAAGAAGGAGCTGATGGTTAAAGTTGTTAAAAGCTCTTTCGAGGTCAATGTAAATGATATCATCCGATCAAGTCGTGTCTTCTCCACTCAAGAGTAGGTAAGGTGCAGCAACCAAACTTTCTTAGGATAAAAAAGGTTTAGACATGGTGGCACCATCCTGGAAGGCCGCCCAGATCTGGGCACCATCCCTTCAGGCAGTCCAAATTCTTGGCACCATACTGGTAGGCATTCCAAATCTGGGCAGTTGACGTTTCCAACGAGTAAAACAGAATCTGTGGTTTAACACAGTGTCGCAGGTACATTGGCCTCAGCTGTATTTTTATGACTGCTGTATAAACAACCAACATTCAAATTAACATTAGTACAGGTTGATAGGGGATACAATAGATTCTTCCTATACATATGTCAGCTTGACATTGACGGTTGGATATAAACTCTGAATTCACATATAAGTGGAAACCACCTCCTTCCCTGTCAACCCCTACATCGAGAAACCTTCAATTGCAAACTCACTAACTAGCATATCTTTATTAGAAGGTTTCTGTGATACCAGTGATGATACCAGTTTATGGACTTCTGTAGCTAATGTGAGTTCGGTGAAATTTGCGTTGATGTGCCTAGTGTTTATATAAAGGATATTTAAACTGTTACTTGAGTGGAGCTTGTTAGGAATTTCTAAGTGCTCGGTTTGGCTTTTCGTTGCATCTGATTCTACTTGGCACGCGGTCGTTTTTTGTTTTTTATACAATCTCTCAGCACTAGATCCAGGTCAGCTTTCCTTCTCTCTTTTACTAAGTTTTTTAACTCTTCACATTCTTCTTCTGTCGTATCAGAAGCAGCAGTTGCCTGTCTAGTTTCAGGCTCGACATGGATTCGACATCTATGTGCTCTGCTTATGAGCGGATTTGGGATGGTATGGGTGAAGTGGATGGGTTGAAGTGGTTCTTGACGTGAGCGAATTTTTTAAAGGGGGGGATTCCTGTGTGCCCCATGTAGGTGGGGGTTATGGAAATTCAGAACGGAAAGATCAGGGAAAAATCACTAACTTAAACTAAAGGCAAGATGGTTAAAAGGACTCAATCCAGATTGGGTGGTTCAGTGGTTGGAAGTGGTTTATTACAAGTCCTCACCTGTCTTAAACGCTAATGCTGGACGATATAAGCCAAGATAGAATTTAAAAAATGAGAGAAACCAAAAATCTGGAACAAATTCAGGAACTAAGTTAACTTTGAATTGAAGGGACAAAGTTAGCTAGGCTAGGCTGTGGGTTCACCATTGGGGGAATATTTTCGAACGTTACGGTTGGATTAGGCCTAGCAGACATTCGGGCAGGACGATTGGGTTAGGGTTTAGCACCGGCACACCTCAATAAACCAGCATTTGTGAAGCCATTGACGGCATTCCTAAAGGAAATGTGTTGTTGATAATTTTGTTGTTCATCTCTGGGATGTAATGTTCAAAAGGGTAGCCATATTGAACACGTTCTTCATTGCTAATAATTTTCACATGTGTGCGATAATTAATACGAAATTCTAACCTGTGAGAGGATATATTGTTTTTTTTAAGTGGAATTATTAAAAACTGCAGAAATTAGAGTATTGTAAAAACCTTGAAAAAATTGGAAAACCCTCTATTTCGTAATGATTCGGGAGACCCCATCATACCTAAATCGGCATCATCTTGATATAGTATTCTTAGTACAGTGCTTTGTGTGAGGATTGTTCAACTGCCACCCATTTTCTTTTTTGTTTACTACTAAGCCTGGAAAAAGTGCTGTCATATTTAAAGATATTTTTCTTCAGTGAATTTTGTTCAGTAAATAAAATGCTGGGTGACGTATCGAAGGAGGCCACCATGGTCATTATTAACAATATGGCTGCATCCATCGACACAAAACACAACTGACAGTCAGTTAAGATAATTAACGTTTTTGAGTTAATGCTCCTTCAGCGGCTATGGGATGTATTCTGGCTAATTCTGGACAATCTTTCGGCCCCGACGATGATCGGAGGTTTCCCGGGTCGAATCCCCGGGCTGGCACCTCCCTTTACCCGATTTCTTCTTCTTCCAAAAATAATCTGGTAATGTTCAAAATTGAGCCGGTTCAGCCATACAAGCATTAATTGCTTCGGCTGACGTAAGGCTCGTTAAAATAAAAAAAATAAAAAAGTCATAAATAATTATCATGCTTCTGAAGACATTCTTAATTGCGGCACAACGAATCGAAATACCAAGTTTTGTTTTTTTCTTTGTTATCACAGTGCAGTTTCAGAAAGTATGAGCTGTCATCGCTATACAGATTTCCACTGAACCAATGTTAAAATCAAGGAAATGTAAGTTACATCAGCCAAACTAAAACGACACAAAAGGAAACGACATCGTAACGTAGGAAGCCACTAAAAGGATGAGCATGTTTATTCCGGCATGGTTGCTGCACGATAAGGAGGGAATCTTTAAGAGAGGCCAAATAAGCCTATATATTGACACTGATAACATGGATAACGACACGAGTGTGATGAAACAACAGCCGATCATTGTCATCATGTTCATTGTTCTCACTTATGCTGGTAAGTGTTAAAGAGGAATATTTAGTTCACTGCCTTACCACTTGGAAATTTTCGCATTGGAGACTATAGCTTCAGTTTAACTAAGCCTAATAAATTCACAGTAGACCAAGGAACTTTCCTTTAAAAGATAATTAAAACTATTTACACTATGGTAATTGCAGGTATAGGATCACGGATCTGTTCACGAAAATGAATTAAATTAAATTTTTCATTGACATCGTTCCACGCACCTAAGTGATAATTCACCGCAATGGGGATTCTTAAAACTGTTGACACTTGGGGCTGAAATTTCAAGAGGTGGCAAGAAGTTTCAAAGAGATATAATCTGGTTAAAAAAATAATTTGTGTTTGATGTGTTTGGGAAACAACAGACAGGAATGCCCTCATATGCGTGTATAAGAATTTATAAAAATTTCTTTAAGTGGCCTCCCTCCACCATAGTTGGTGAATAGAATCGTGTACTTAGTAAGAATGCTACCCTTTCATAAATTGCCACCATATAGCGGTTAAATTTAACTGTTGTAGTCATGTTGTGTATGTCGCTAATACATCAATACGTTTGGTAACTAGACGCTGTAGGCTATATATCACCATTGTACTCAGATGCATGTTAGTATAGGAAAATCCACAGATTAAAGAACTCTCTCTCTCACAGATACGACGCTTGTAACTCAGCCAACGCTCCAAAAATGGGGCCTCATTTCAGCAATGCGTTGGCGCGATGACTCATGTTCATGCACTTTATTCACCAGATGTCACTAGCAGATAGCGAAACTGAAACGCAACAACGATCTAAACCTATTTCCGCTACGGTAGCGTTATGAAAACCACAGCGCATGCGTGCGTATTTTCTGCGATAGTCGTTCTAATTATATCGCGTCCTCGCGGGCAATCGCTGCGCCTACTGGCGAATCAAGTGAGAAGTATGACTCAGCAGAAAAAAAACGAGGTACCACTTAGCGCGCCAGTGTCGTATCTGTAAGTGGGGAGAGTTCTTTATTCTGTGGGGAAACCACTCATCAGTTCCATATTCAAGGATCGGTCTAACAACAGTAAGATAATACTTTAGATATACTTGGAGTGTAGTGACATAATAGTTCGGTTTATCATCATGATCAAAGCTGTGGCCTTACGATGTATATTAGCCTTAATGTGTATTTTAAAAGAGAAGTCTGGGTCAATGGTAATTCCTAAGTCGGTTACATTGAGTTACGCTTGAAGTCGTTGATTACCCAAGTAGTAAGCAATGATAATTTTAAGACCAAAATGCATAATCAATGATTTATCTGGGTGTGTACGGCATGCACCCAGTGCAGGATAAAAGGTACATGTTATCAATGTCTGCTCGGTTGTCAACGCCATTTGTAGGGAAGAAATGGTCGCAAAGGCATAAATGTGTAAGATTTTCAACTGAAAATGAGTTCAAATTTTCAGGTAAGTTGGAAGCATGTCTTCTTGTTTTTCGTAGTCTTCAGCAAATTGTGAGTGGTGTTTTACAATTTTGTCTCAAAATTGAGACTATAATTTCAAAGAGGATTGTGCGGTTTCATAAACGCATAATGCATTACCAGTAATTCAGTTGCAGTCGTAGCTTCTAAACTCACACGCTGCAAATGAGGAGCGATTATGCAAACCCAGATACGTGCCACTAGTGACATTTTGAGTAAATCACAAAAAAACATATTTCAGACAAACAATAGCTTTAATTTAATTTCTACCACACGAAAAACGAAGCTACGAGCACTCCTTTGAATGTCCTCCAAGATGACACTTCAAACTTTTAAAAATCGGCAGTTATTGGCAATTCAAATTGTCACTAATCTGAGTTTGCTCAAAAAGTGGGATATATCTGATTTAGTACCAAACAGTTTAGGATGGATTTAACTGGTTTTTGCACAAAACGTAAACTAAGAGTGAAATATGAGTGCATTTGATCATAACACAATGTTGGTTTTCGCTGGTTTTGGTTTAAACAGTGAATAACAATCCAGAAAGATGCTTCGAAAGGGGTTTACAAAGACAAAGAAACATTAATAACAGTAAACCAGCCACCTAACACATCACTAATTAAGTGGGTCTAGTAACTGAAAATAACACAATAATAACTTTGTTTTAAGCTGGTTATTTGGTTTAAAATGTGACATTTTTACAGCATAACAAAGCTGAATAATATGCAAGTGCTACGGGACTAGACTGTTGTAGCACTACTTTTTAGCCCCTTCAACATAGCACTAAAACTTAATCAGAAACAGTGCTATACAATTTAAACAATAAAAAATTTTGCAGAACATTCACACAAAGATGTAGGTGAACTTTCCAAACACACTGTATTACATCTTTGTAATGTGTGGTGCGGTGGCGACCCAGACCACTGCACTGTGACTAAGGTTGGCGCTAATCA
Organism: Lithobius niger; assembly: GCA_023313725.1. NCBI lineage: Eukaryota > Metazoa > Arthropoda > Chilopoda > Lithobiomorpha > Lithobiidae > Lithobius > Lithobius niger. The sequence continues at coordinate 7,755 of JAHWFP010119833.1, read as the reverse complement.
TCTTGCAATGGATGCGCTATTAAGCGCCAATCTTTCTTCCCTTCCTACGAATGCGTAACACACAGCTGCACTAACAAACACATCATTAATTCGCCAAATGCAAGGCGTTTCACAGTGAAAAAATTTTCAAAATTCAAAACTTCAAAAAAATTATTTTCTCCAAATTCAGGAGACTGGCGTGTAATGGTGATTTCCCCTCGACTCCGCCATAGTGGAAGGAATGACTCCGGTTACAAGCAACAAATTTGAACGAACTATTCCTTAAAACTAATACACATCAAAAATAAACTTATGTACAAAACATCACTCAATAAAAGAAAAAGAAAAATTAATAAAAATATAAACCAACCCGTAAAAATTCATGAGATCCAAATGACCTCAATAGAAAGCAAAAAAAAAAATGGAATTTAAAACGGTTAGGCGCAAAAATTCTTTATCCACAACAGCAGATCAGTATGCTTCAACACACAAAGCAGAAGCAGAATACCAGATCGCAGCTAGGGATGCCATAAAGGAATGGTGTTTACAATCGATGCAGAATTCCCGTGCTGAACTGCAACACTGATCTTTGGATTAAATAGACCATGTAGTGACCCGCTTCTCCCTGCTAGCATTGGTAATCAAGGGACCAATAGCGTTTATCAAAGAGAGACCCTGGCGCCCAATGGACCCAAGTGTCTCGATAGCAACAGGGGAAATTAAATGACGGTTGCTCAGGTAATCGTACTTTGCCTTTTTCTTAGCTTCAGCAGCAGAAGTGGCACTGCAGAGCCTCTGCAGATGTAGCATTTAAGTAGGTAGGGGCCAAACAGTCTGTGCAAGTAAAAATCCATACTAGCTGACGTCCACCCGCCCACGGAATCAAGGAGGTGCCATCTGGACGCTTGCCATTTTCACGGTCCAGACCCGAAGTTAAAGCTGTGATGGTAAGTCAGCAGATAGGAGGGCCTGCTTGTGAAGATCGTTAACGGAAGAATGACGAGACCAGCTGCACTCCTCTTGCAGCTGTGGCCGTGTGCGTCAGAAGCATCGACAAGAGCTCCACAAGGACACACGTGTGGTTCGCAGATCAGGCATCCCAAACGTAGAGCGTCGGCGATGCGGAAGGCTCCATTGTCAAGATGTATTCCAAGCTGTGGTGAAGGAAGGGCGTTAAGCCGGACGTGGGATTAATAATGGGTTTTTCCTTTCTTTTTTCGTGGAATTTAACCCAAAATGACTTTAAAATGAACTGTTTTACAAAACTGTTACTTAAGTTGATTAAGTAACAGGCAGTGTCGTGACAATGCATGCTACGACACTGTCTGTGACATAAGCAAACATGCTTATGCTCACGGCCAGTTTTGGGAAGACGAAATTTGTTCTTATTTTCTTTTAAAAAAATTCTTCCTCTCTCGCCACTGCTGATTGAACAATTGCCTACCAGCTAGGACCACGTAAATATACATCGGTTTTATATTAAATTTATTTCCAATACGGATATGAGACAAGGGCAAGAAATTTTCCACTACCGTTCATACCACGACTAAATAAATAGCACACCAAAACAAAGTAAGTAGCCTACCTGTCTCTTCTTGAAGTTACTACAGAAAGGTAATTTAACTGAAACCACTGCATGGGTGTTACGGGTACCCGCGAGCACTGGAGTGTCTGATTAATCAGACCCAGGTTCGATCATGGTAAACAGAAGTGTACATGTACGGGCATTTCTATGGTTGTTTCCCGTGTTTCTTCCGGGTACTCCGGCTTCCTCCCATATGTCGCAAAAAAGAACTGACTGACACGATGGTAGTTCCTTCCAATTAACATCTGCCGCTTGGGCAGATGTTAAGTTAATTTAAGAAACGTATGTACTACATACATAGATTAGTTCAGTAATTCAATAGTTGTGGGCTTATTACCTAACTTTGTGAAAAGCTACTTTGGTCACTTCCGATTAACTTCAAAATGCTTGTAAGGATAAAGGTGGTCAATTTTGCCGTTCAAATAAAACGTAAAGTTGAACAGTCTGCCGACAGTGGCACAATTAAGAAATTACACAGGCTGTATGTTTTTTTAAGGTTTTGCTTGTATAGGTGATAACAGAACGAAGCTAGGATGTAAACATTAGATGTATTCAAGCAACATTTTTCAGTTAGCCAATGGATGTCAGTGTTTATGGCCACAATATTAACTGAGTAGATTCGCACATAAGTTGTAGCGTGGTTGATAGTGTAAAGGTTGATACAGAAATATCTCCAGCGTGCACTGTTTCCATTAATTAGTTTTTCAGTACTTTTTTTTAGTATAGTTTCAAAGTTTAAGGACAGGTTTAGTCACTACATAATGCATAAGTACGTTTCCGAATTTGCCAACTGATTTTACCAACAATTTTTTTGTTTAACCTGGTGAAAACGGTTTAGTTACACCCATGGTAAATCGGTTTTGGTACAGACGAGGTTTTGCCACTATCTCCCTAGGTCAGCGTGTCTCTTAAAGCCTTGTTCGCATTACAGTCTCTCCTCTCCTAACCTGGGTAACCATTCACTTAACTTGAAAACGAAGATGTTCGTTCGCATTACCAACTTCCTTTCTCATAAACCCATTTATTTCAACCCTTTTACCCTCTACGTCGTCCTCCGCCACCCCCTACATACATGCACGGTCTCTCCCAAGTCTCACTCAGATTTTTGTATAGCAACAGTTAAAGCTGTTCGTTCGCATTTGCTTTTCACTCCTCTCCCCTAGCCCTGAGGGTACAGCTCACCTAGCTAGGACAGGGAAAGGTACTCTCACAACATTTAAGAGAGCTCCCCTAACTTAGGCAAGACAGACGTCGTTCACACTACAGCTCTCCTCTCCCAAGTAGGCGGGACCGGACGAAGTTAGGGGAGGAGAGATGGTAATGCGAACAAGGCTAAAGCTCAACAGAATCTAGACTTACTAAAGTTAGCTTTTCAAGGTAGACTAAAACTGTTGTCTTTCTTGACGTTGCGGAACCGATTCAACCCAGTCAACATTCCCTTAGAGATAAGGAGACCACTACATCTTCATGAACATGCTGATCTGATCAGGCTATGACAAAACGGTTGGCCATTATAAATTTGAAAGCGCCTTTAATCCATTTTCCAGGTATGTACGTCATTACTTTATTTTCATGCTCCACACTCCGCAGGCATATACGTCATTACTTTATTTTCATGATTTCCACAGGTACAATACAGTCAGAAGCTGGGCAATGTCTGACTCATCTAAATGATGATGTCGTTCCATGTTTTGGACAGCAAGTTTACGTTAAAGGACAATCCACTAAAGACGTAAATGAATGCTGCAATGAACTAGGAGGACGGGTTTTCTATACTCCACTTCCAGAAGGTTATTCGGAATGTGCAAGTTGTCAAGAAATCAAAGGCGAGCGTAAGTGCGAAGATTTGAGATCACATTATTAAATTGGGCTAATCTTTTGTGAGGTTCGGATATGGCTTGTGTTGCAGATATTCTGTTTACTGGGTGCTCTGGGACCCTGTTTTTGTGTGGTCACTGGTTCATGGATTATCATAATAGACCAGATTTTTTTCTTTTACCTCTTACGTGTGCTTTACCTGCACTGGAGCACAATATACACCTTATTTAAAGTCACTGGTGATATCCAAATCACCACACATTAACATTGGGTGTAGTATTTCATCATTCAAATTGTAGCTTGTAAAAAGAGGCACACCAATTGGCATTACGGCAGTCTTATTAATAGCCAACGGATATTTGCTACTCATTGGCACCAAGAGTTAATACCACCAAGAGGTTCTCATCACATTTAATTCACCTTCCCAGTTTAGAGTCATCTGCAAATAATTATAAAGAATTACTACTATCCTGCGCATCAGACAACTTCGAACAACTTTTTGTTTTGTTTAAGTGTGCGACTAAGTCGGTGGTTTGATTAGATACCTTGCCTACTTAACTTTCAGCCACCACTCATCAAGACTACCTATATTTAAAAGACTTAACGCTCGGTTTCACGTACCATGCTAGACGCGTCGCCCAAGCGTTGCGCTGAACTGAAAGCACGAAGAACGAAAAACCCCAATCGTAGCATTGATTAGTGTTAGCGGGATGCACAAAAGCGTGATATCTTCTCATTATTGGATTTACTGGTGTTGCAGCGCTAAACGAACATTATTTTACGGTAATGGTGACTATTATTGAAGTCTTCGGACGATTTACTGCTACGTCAAAGGATCGTTTAACACATTTTTAATGAGAATTGAAAACGCTGTAGCGTATCGTACAGTACAATACACACGTAACTTGGTTGTTCTACTGCTTGAAATTCATGAAATTAAACCTCCGGAGGCTTTTTTTTTTGTCGTCGAGTGAACAAAGAGGTACGTAGCATGAAGCCATTGTTGTTAAACTTTAATAATTTGGTGTCAATGCAGTGTTTTAAGTTTAAAATCCGCGTGTCGCGTGTCACATGTACCTTTCACAGTTCAGTCCGCATGCTAGAGCAGTTCATATTTGGGGTGTAAGTAGCGCGACTGGTGGCAGAATCGGAGGCTAACTTGACGACGCATCGTATTTCTAACGTTAAGCCTTTACATCCAGGTAGCCTTGCACTCATTCTCGGCTTGTAGACGGTCACTATTTTGATGGTATTTGTCGTTGTTTCCATCTTCTGCGAGAGTTGCACTTCAGTTGGGCATTGAGTCTGTCCTCCTGTCCGGGATTTTTAAATTTTTGCAGGGGGCCAAATATATATAGTAAGATATAGATTTGAGGTTTTACATCTCTGTTATGTGTACTGCAGTGGAGACCCGGAACGCTGCACTGCGACTAAGGTTGGCTCTAATTACCTAGCTGTGTGATTGCTCGTGATCTCCGGGGTTTGCTCATAAGCTCGTAGTGTGCTCGTAGTGTGCTGTGCTTCGTAGCGGGACAGCCATTTGGCTTTAGTATATGCGAAAGAAAGGCCCGCACCCCTGTTATTGAATTTTGAATTTAAAAAAATGCGAATGTACTCTAGTAGTTTTGGTCATCATTCCTGGACTATGGGTCATTTCGATTCAATGGGTTAGTGAGTAATTTTGGATCATCGACTTTTCATATTAATGGGCCTCCAGGTAAAAGAAAAAACTGGCCTATTGTGACAACCCATGAACCAGTGACCATATAAAAACGGGGTCCAAGCAACCCTGGCGCTAATCACCAAGCTATCGACGCGCCATTAAGCATCAATCCACCCCCCCCCCAAAAAAAAAAAAAAAACACAACCCAAAGTAACCAGAAACTTCACAACACAAGCCATATCGAAGTATTCCTACGCATGAAAGCATTTCTATTTTTTATCATTCATTTGGGTATGCATGTAAGCGACACGAACACTTATCCTGTGCAATTTAATTCCCAGTTTTGGGGAGAAAACTAATTATTATTATTATTATTATTAAAAAAAAAACTATACTAGTTTGGTAGAGTATAGATAGTAGACGAATTTAAAGTTGTATGTAAAATAGTGCAGATGACCAATTTATTTTGAATCGCAGAAGATGGTGATGGAATAAAGTACATTATAGTGTCCGCAGCCTATCTTGAATTCTCCCCCAAACGAACACAGATAATCGATTGTATGTTTTTGGTAGCAGAGTGCCTTGTTGATATCGTAAATGGTTACAAAACAATGGCGGCCGTCGATTAAAGCCGTGCCTTCCAGGAAGATGTAGCCGCTCATAAAATACCGCAGAACTCAAGATACGCTGTGCACACAATAAAATATTCGTACTGCTTTATGACGAGCATGTATTTCATAATGCTAAATAAATTCCTCAAGAATATGTGAAAAAGAAGAAGACGACTCTACTCGGGAGCTAACAACACCCATGGCTTTGTTCGGCCTCCTGCGAATTTTTTTCCGGGCTGTGGCTACGATGCCACTACATGGAGTGTTTCAAGAAAAAAGTTTGGTCACATTTTTCTCAAAAGGTGGGGACCAGGCCCCTCAAACCAGTCCTCAACGGATGCAAACAATCCTTGCACACAATTTAAAACGAAACCATATTTCACAAAGCAGTACACATCCGCAACCACCATTTCTGCCCCCCCCCCCCCGCGCCCCGAAAAAAAATACACGCAACTAGTAGGAAAACATTTATCAAAAGCAGCGATGTTTTTTACAACATTGAGCAACGTTTATTGCGTGTAGAAAATATTAACCTACGCCATACTTTAAAAGTATTTTAACATCTATTTACAACTCTCTTGGCAAGAACAAATACAGATGCTAACCTATTTACGTTGCCTTTTGCACTAAATAGGTTAGCATCTGTGTTTGTTATTTCTTGTGAGCTTAGGTTTCCCGTCTTGGGAAAAAATGGGATATAGGAAAAAATGGGCTGATGGAAAAAAATAGGATGATAAAAAAAATGGGATGATAGAAAAAATGGGATGATGAAAATAATGGGAGAATAATGATGAAAATAATGTCTCGACGTCGTGGAGGGGCTCAGTACCCGTTGGTAAGTGGGGAAGCCAGTAGCAGTTGAAATGAACTTCGTGGTAGCCCGACCAAAGGGGAGACCAGATTCCCAAGTTACAGCCAGTTATTTACAAAATAAACTTGGTGCCAGCCACCCGGTACGTAGTGCAGGCATATCGCTGGGCAGAACCGGGGAAAGTCAACTTTCGAACCGTTTAGCTCTAGGATCAACGGTTCCCGAGTTATCGGGGTGGGCCAACTTCCCCAAAATGATGGTACGCAACTTTCCGGTAGGCCAACGCGTAGGATGCAGCCCGGGGATCCTAAATCCCGAACGGTTTCGCTTTAGGACTAACGGTTTCCAAGTTATTGTTGGATGATGGAAAAAATGGGATGATGGAAAAAATGGGATAGGGGAAAAAATGGGATATGGGAAAAAATGAGATGAAAAAAGAGATGATGAAAAAAATGAGTTGATGAAAAAATGGGATATGGAAAAAAATGGGATGTGGGAAAAAATGGGATATGGGAAAAAATGGGATGATAAAAATAATGGGTCGACGTGGTGGAGGGGTTCAGTACCCATTGGTAAGCGGAGAAGCCAGTAGCAGTTGAAATGAACTTCGTGGTATCCCGGGAAAAAATGGGATATGGGGAAACCATTTTTTCCATATTCCATTTTTTCCCATATCCCATTTTTCCCATATCCCATTTTTTCCATCATCCCATTTTTCCCATATCCCATTTTTTCCCATATCCCATTTTTTCCCATATCCCATTTTTTCATCATCATCCCACCGGCCTCAGCTATCAATTGGCCTTCCCGTAATAAGGGTTTTTGAGAGTTGGCCCACCCCCCATGTTTCGACTCAAATGCCCAAAGCTCGGTAACCGTCGGTCCTAGAGCAAAACGGATCGAAATTTGGGCACCCTTTCAGAAACCCCACCGGGGGTCCCAGCCTACTGATGGCCCACCCAAAACCGGGTTACTCAAATTTTGGCAGGTTGGCCCACCACGATAATTCAGGAACCATTAGCCTAGAGCGAAATGGTTCGGGATTTGGCTTTTCCCAGCTGTACTCTACGCGTTGACCTCCTCAGAAGCCGGGTACACTAATTTTGGCAGTTGGCCCACCCCCATCACTCGAGAACCGCGGGTCCTAGAGTAAAACCGATCGTGATTTGGCTTCCCCGGGCCGTGCCCCTTTGTGTGACCCTCCCTTCCATTTTTTCCCATATCCCATTTTTCCCATATCCCATTTTTTCCCATATCCCATTTTTCCCATATCCCTTTTTTCCCATAT
>JAHWFP010119831.1:11678-25016 GCA_023313725.1 Lithobius niger | reverse complement strand
TGAGTAGCGAGTTGCTTTTAGTTAATATTCCATTGAACGAACAAACAGTTCATATTAAGAAAGTTTAGTGTTGTTGTGTTCAATTAAGTACCCTTCACGGATAAAAATGTTAAAATTTCCGCAGATTAAATAAAAATAAAAAACCCGACAGCACATTCATCGGCGTGGGCGGTCATATCTCGTAAGTAATGAGACGTGAACACCTCAAGAAGCGGCTTCCATGATATCAGTGATGGGGATGTTGCTGTGGTTTGCCCAAGCCGAAGAAATGGCTCGTAATTCATGAGAGGCAACTTATAAGCAGGATTGTTCTACTCTAGCCATAGAATCCAACATTCCTTAGTGCATAATAAAGTAGCAGCAGTGGCAAATTTAGACAAAGGTACGCGAGGGCCACAAACTGCAGGTGTCACACAAAAAATCAATAAAAAATGTTGTAGGACGGATACGGTAACACTTACTGGTTATCTTGCGTACAATAATTATCTTATAAAGAAAATAAGTTTATATTTCCAAAGCAAATGTACTATTAATACAGTAACTTATTGAAGATATAACATTTTAAAATCCGCATGCACAATTGTTTGTTGCTGCGTTGTTTTTTAGATTTCAGTATGTTTCTAGAAACTGACATGAATAGTTGGTATCGTGCGTCTGTGGGTCCATTAATGGAGAAAACTAAACATTAAAAGGCTCGAACGTGTTCTTTGTACAGAAAAGGTGAAAACGTCGTTAATTTCTTTGCCTAGTCTCCTCTCTAAAGCATCGTTAAGTTTTCTGGATCATTTATTACGCATTCAGTTGGTACCATAAAGCTTTTACAAGTTTAATTGCATTGGTCAGGAGTGACGACGAAGGCGATGTATTTTTTAAATAGGGAGGAATACGTTCGATATGCTAAAATCCTGCAAAAAAAGCTTCTTTTGTTTAACAGCATTAAACTAGGCAACCCAGTCAGTGGGTAAGTGTAACCAATCATTACACTGCCGTTTAAACAGATTATTCACATGTAATAGGATGGTGTTTATGGGATAACATTATGTGATACTTCCATAGCCTTTCGTACGTATTTATTTCACTAATGTGAGGTCATATTACTCGAATTTTTATGTTCTAGAGCCGTACGGCGGTTCAAGAACAAGTGCGAAAAAGGAAAATTATAGAATATCAAACGCACACTCCTTTTTTATTTCCTATTCACAAAGAGAACTTCCCTGAAACGCGTTACGAAAATCCTTCAAGCTACAAGGCACCCATAATTGTTGAACAAATTGATCAGCCAATAACGCTGATCTGTTTCAGGAAGGTTCTTTTTGTGTTTCTTCGTTTATTTTAATATTTATACCTAATTTCATTTCTTTAACCTTTTGTGCCTAGTGCATGTGGATCTAAGAAAAACGCCCCCGACAAAACTTCCCCAGGAAAAAACGCCCCTACAAAAAAACGCCTTCAGGAAAAACGCCCCTCGTTAGGGAAAAATGGTTTTTGGTTTGCATCTCCGGGTGCGCCCCATCCATAATTACACGTTCTTAAGTAGTATGGTTCAAAATTGAACCGGTTCATGTATATGAGCATTAGTTTTCTTCAGATGAGGTAAGGCTCCAAGAAATGTATTTAAAAAATTTGGAAATTGTGAGCAATTCCACGCCCCGAGTAGGGATTCGGCTAGAGAATGACACTCTCTCCGTTTGCATATGATGTATTTAAAAGATTTACCGTATTCCTTACAAAAATATACAGCTTAAACAGTGACTTTAGAATTGTGAGCAATTCCACCTAGTGAATTGAACCTTCGTGACACTCTCCGTTTGCATTTGATTTACTTCAAAGCTATACTATTTTTTTTTAAACTTATGCGACTTAGAGAGATTAAAATTACGAACGAGTCCGCGAAGATAGTCTAGAACAGGCAGATCTCAAAAATTGGAGACGTAGTTACGAATCCATCTTTTTTGAGCTTTAAGTCATTTGAAGCAAACTAATACTCGTACTAATTTTGAACCAGCTCAATTCTGAACCTCACTAGAACCAGCTCAATTCTGAACCTAGAAAGGAGTTTGGGTTAAGGAAAAAAGTAGCAAAAAATGTCAATTGTAAACAGAGAATTTAGTAAATACGCAAAGAAAAATTAAAAAAAAAATTTCTTGAAGCTTTAAATCATTTGAAGCAAACTAATGCACGTATAGTTGACGCTTCTTAAATTTTACGCTAAGCTACGATGGCCACTGTTTGGGCCACTGCTTCCCACTGCTTCCCCCTAATACGGGGCAATTTTTTTACAAGGGGCATTTTTTCTTGGAGGCGTTTTTTCCATGGGGCGATTTGTCGGGAGCGTTTTTTTTCCGGATACCAGACATGGTGTCCCCTGGTATCAGTTTGTTGTGTACTTACCTTAATTCGTAGTTAATGGGTTTCAAAATACCCTCCCATACCAAGCGGTCTAACTCAACCTAAACCTTATCCCTTAAAGCAAGACGTGCAAGTAGGGCTTTAAAGAATTTTGGTTTATTCTACGATTTCATTCTGTTTCGGCCTTTAAAAAAATCTCTATTAGGAAGTTTTATGTCCTCTCCTGCCTCGATAGAATCACTTGAGAACAAACACAGGTCGAGATCTAGCTTCGTGGTCCTTCATTTACAACTCAGAGGACTGCGCGATCCAACTCTGGGCACTGTTACTGAGGTTGGCACTAATAAGCTACTAGTCATCGTGCATAAAGTCTAAATCCTACCCCTTTCCGGAAAGAGCTGACTGACTGCATGTTGCTATAGTGGCACTCAGACACTTAGTGCGATCATTCGAAACCATAGTTAACATTAAAATTCCTAGTGGTTTGGCTACCTCGTCCAACCACGACTTTAGAGTGTTCGACACTGGCTTTAATTCTAGATGCTTAAAGTATTGGCTCTAGGATTAACTGTCACATCATTACGTTTATCCAGCAGTAGTGGAAATCTGTGATTACTCAATTTTGTACAACTCTTCCATTGTTGTAGCTGTGCCTTAATTTCGTGAAGATGCACGGCTGCAACAATGAAATCATTGTTGGACTAGAGTGCCGTGCTACTACCATGAAGACGTGCACGCTGTACCGTGCAGTCTTACTACCATGAATACTGCACTGTGCCACGGAACCAAAGAAAAAACAAAGATTGTTAACACACCTGAGGCTGTTGGTGAATCAACAGCGTACGAAAACACATTCACCTTCCACATTTAAAGGAATTTGAGACAGCAACACACAAGGGCGCCTCTACCCTTAAAAAGGTGAGGGGGCCAAATACCAGCAGTTGCGTAAACAAAAGATATGGTGGGGGGGAGGAGGGACAGTGCAGGGAACAGGGACCACCCCCCCCCCAAAAAAAAAGTTAAAAACCCCATAACGTCAAGACTTTTTTTTAATGAAACATACATTGCGTAAGCAAAAAAAGTAATCACACAATAAAAATAAAGTGGTCATACGTTTTCCAGCAGGGACGTAAAAGTAGGGAGGGGGGAGGGTAGAATTTTCTCTCTCTCTCTGAATAATAGGTACATACATGCGACTGAATGCTAGTAAGTCAGAGTCACATAAGTTGATTCTGCATCACGTGACTTTGAATGACGTAAGTGCATAAAGGTGGTTTGCTGTACTATTAAATCCTAGTTTAAAATTTTCGCTGATGGCTTAATTTCTAACTTATTTTTAAAGTAGTAAGTCAGAGTGGCGGGGGAGTTTAGGGATGGATTGTAAGATTGTGATCGCCACTAGAAGTGGGCAAGGTAGAGTTGACCGCGATATTGTCAGATTTTTTATTCCAATATTTATCACATTTTTAATAAAATTAATGATCATTTCAGGTTGTATAGAAATCGGGGTGGTTTCAGACGTATAGAAATTAATAAAGCACATTATTACTCAGTTTAAATAACTTTTAGAAGATTTCACTTAATAACGCATGTTTCACTTACGAAACTGGCACGTTGAATATACAGCATTTTCTTTACGTAGTTCGCTTAGTGCAAAGCAACATATCATGTTCAATTCGTGTGCCCCGTCACGTTGCATTCTTTTGATTCGAATCTAGTGTTATTAATGTATGCATAAAAACAGAACTTTAATTGCCAGACCGACGATAAAATGAAAACATAACTAAAAAAATATTCTTTCTCCCGATTCCTTAAAACTGAGGGGGCTATTATTGGTCCCAGCTGAAAGTGGTGGAGCCATGCCCCCCCCCCCCCCACCCGGCTCCTATGACAACACATCTGTATCTGAATCATCAAACAAATCGTCGGCTATGTTGGCCACCGCCAATGTATAGCCACAATGGAGTCGGCTTTCAGGAGTTTGAAACTGAACGCGACTCGCAACAATGGTCTCGTTGTACAAGTGTGTTAGACAACATTGTTCGGCAACAATGCGGTAAGAAAGCCTCTGTTGATCTCGTGCTTTCGGCACTCGATCGACCTCGGCTTTCTTACCGCATCGTTGCCGAACGCCGTTGTCTAACTGATACTTGCAGTCGACAGCTCACCTACTGTTCCTGCTAACTGACGGAAATGGTTAAATTGTTGTTGAGGAATTTCAGGCTAAAGTCAGATTCAACCCTATAGAGTCTAAATTACCAGACTGTTCTACGACTTTAGGTGCCTTTCTAGAATACTTATGCTTCTTTCTCTTCTTGAACTTCTGATTTAAGGGACCGGTCATAATTTATGGCCCGGTTGGGGGGGGGGGGGGTGCTCAGAGGAAATGAAAATGTGGCTCCCAAATTTTCGATGACGCGAGACCGTGAAACAAATATTGACCCTCCCACTCACGGTACAAAAATAATGTGACCCCCCCGCCCCCAGAAAAAAAAAATGCAGTCTTCGTATACCTATTGAGATTGTCTGCAGACGAATTCTTGTAGCCAAGATAGTGCAGTAGCCAAAGTAAGTAGCTCTTGAACCCTGAAAGTTACCATTCGTTGTAAGGAAATGTGTCTCGTTTTTAACGAAAAGACACGTTTGGTTAAAAATGTTGTCTAAAATGTTCTTTACAGCCATCTCTTGTCTAGATTCATACAATAAGTACGATGAACATACCGTTTGCTTGTATGCCCACATTCGTAGCACAGTCAGCACCTAAAAGACAAATGAAGCCAAGAAACGAGGTACCAAGGCTTTGGTGCAAAGTTCTTCCCCTCGAAGCTGTGGCGTTTTCAGAAATTGTGAGCCCTGAAAATGACATTTTTGAGGTCCAAAATTAACTTTTTCTTCCAGTTGGCCATTGTTTTTTTGCCCCCCCCCCCCCCACCTTGACGGAACTTGAAAAATGTATGACGCCCCCTTCTTCTTTACGATTTGACGCGCACCCATCCGTGAGGAAATGGCGCCAAGTATGACGCCCCCTATAGAGAAAGTCTAAAAAATTCATGACCTCCAATTTCCTCCGATCCCCCCTCGGCGATGAATAATGACCGGTCCCTAAATGTTTTTGGTTTTTATCCTGTTGGAAGACTACGTGACTTGCCGACTTTTTTCGCCAAAAAAGTTGTGACTTACACGCTGTTTAATTGCCCAAAAAGCTGTAAATTCGGCACTTATTGTTCTTAAATTTGAAATCTGGATGCACGTGGTCACAACAGTGGCAGTTAATGCCACTACTGGGCACTTTAACTTTTTTAGTTTTAATATTGAGTTACCAGCCTAGAATCCAGCAACATTTAATTCTGCACGTTAATAAGCAAGCGCGACCTCATAAGCTTTATGTCACATTGCTTATTTTCATTAGTTCTTTTTGTGTCTCCTGGATCCTAATTCCATCACTCAACCTATCCCACAATGCCTCCTTCAAAAAGTTGCAAAACTTGCAATATGTGGCTAATCCCTTAAGCTTTCCAATACAGGAGGTTACAGATTTTCTTAAGCTTGCTCACGCTTTTGAAATGATACCCTTTCAGCGATACAGCCAGGAGTAGGATCCACGTTACCTTTAAGAAATCATTAATATCTGTCAAAGTTTTGGAATTAGGAAGTATAGGTTATCGCCTGTTTCCTGAGTTCTGAGAACTAACAATGACGAAGGCCGCAGGCCCGAGCGATTGTTAGTTCTTTGCACGAGGGAAGCAGGCGATAACTTATATATTTATATATATATATATATATATATATTTATCTACCGATGTCCGCATCTCTGCCCGACAATCAAGAAGCACGCGACTCCAATAATGATGTAATGTACGAAGTAGTCCAACAATGCAAGGGTAAAAACTTTTACTTTTGCGTATAGTGTTCTATTATGGCTTCGGATTTGGTATTCGAGGATTTGTTTGATTTGTCGATTGATAGACATATTTCGAAAGAGATTACGTAATATAATGTTGGAGATGGTTGTATCGGAAGTTGGTGCGCAAGATCGCCCCAACACTGGGGCTGAACCTCCCCTTTTCCCTTTTTCTTTGCCTTCTTGTCGTTTTGGTAGACAGAATCATGAAGAAAATCTATAAAAAAATCAAAAACGTTTAAACAAAGGCTTTTCCTAACACCGATTAGGCCAAAATAAGGCACGTCCCCCAAAAAAGTCCTCAAAAAAATCTCCCCCCCCCCCCCATCTTTTTTTTGTGTGTATGCTTTTGCTGTTCAGTTGGCGCCCTTGTCGGTGCGTCCGACATTTTACGTGGAAACTAACCATCTCCACAACAAAACAAAAACGTACCGCCGAAACTAGAGATTTTAAAGGAAGTTTTAAAGGAGCAACTTTAAATTTTCACAATGGGTATCATATTGTAATGAATTTTAATGCTTGAAATGTTACCAATATTGCCCGTCTTCAGTAAAATAACTTGCTGTTTAGAAATTTTCACAATGGGGCGTGTAACTCGGGTTTCGTTAAAAAAATAATCGATTGCTGAGACTATCTCAGCACCGGTGTAGAGAACAGCCCTCTTTTATTGTTGTGTCCTGCATCGTTGTATTGTAATCGAGTGCTAAGAACTAAGTTCTCAGCACTGGGGACTGAGAAGTTCTCAGCCTCCGTTCATTGTGTTCCTGCATCCTTGTATTGTTACAAGAGGGCTGAGATGCGGCTCGTTAAACCCTTTGAGATGTGGATATCGGAAGAACACAATTTTAATTTCAATGCATATGTAGACACACGCTAGTGTGTCGCGCCAAGTTAGGCAACAATCATCACAACAAACATCACATCAATTCAATTGTCGAGGTTGTAAACCATTGTAGCGCGGCGCCACAGCGTCAGTGTCTTATATCTTGAAGCATAGTTGGGGACATTTCAGGTACTTGGGGAAAAATAATAATGCGGTACAAAGCCTAAATTATGTTGAAATCAAGAGCAATGACCGATCTGACAAAAATTAACACGTGTAGGAATGCCAGCTAAGCTGCTTTCAATGCAAAATCTGACCCTCAATAACGTTGAAAATGTGTAACTAGCTAGCTAGCTAGCTACTAGCTAATTCTAGTCTGCTCATGCCCATGTTAATTTCCATAGGGTGATTATTCCTCAATACCGAGATAACGGGAAGGCTTCCAGCTATGAAATTGGACGAACGGCTGCAGTACGATACGAACTGCGTACCTTTTTATGGTTTGGAGCCTAGCGGTGTAACGAGGATGGCGTGGGATGGCGCGTAAGTACGAAAATATTGTTATAATCATTGTTAGTATTGTCGGCATCGTATCTCATTGGACAGCCAAAGTTCGGACAATGACAACGTGTATACTGAAGTGCGGGCCTAGACACACACTAGTGCAGCACGATAAATATAAACAACGTTGCCAAAGAAATTGTATTCACGTCCAGTTCAGGAATAATAAACCAACTCTTAAAACAAAGCAAAATAAACAAAGCCAAAACCTGGTGAAGAGGCCACCAAGTTGAGAGTGGTTCGGCCTTCAAAGGAGTGATATCAACACACCAAAACTAACGAAATTGTGAAGGAGAGGACATGAATCGATGATGTTGGGACAATGAGGACAAAAATTATCATGACTGGTGGATTTATTCGCTGATACCAACGTTGTACATATTAGAAAAAGGGTGTACAGACTAAGCCTGTCTGGCTTCTCCTCTTAAACAATTGTCCAACGAGAACAATCCAAAACCCAACAAAACGGGATAACAATTACTACCGAACTCACACGTACACTGCCATAGCTCCTTTGTAAAGACTGGCTAACAAACGTTGCCTACAATAAAGACTAGCACAGCTGTTGTTTGTGAATCAAAATGATCTTTCGTAATTGTTCTGACAAGAATCCCCCGTCATTGTATTTACAAACGTTAAAATACCATATTAGAATGTTACTTACTCCTGGCACAAATAACGTGCTATAAACACTATCCAGAAATCTTAGTACAGTGAAAAATCCTTCTCCATGATACGCTTCATTTTTGCGCCACTTACGGTTTTTGTTAAGACATCTGCTGCTAATTCATCCCCCGGCAAATATACTAATTCCAACATACCTCGTTTTATCTCGTCTCGTACAAAATTTGTCTTACGAGTATAATGTTTTGAAGATGAATTACCTCCATTCCTCGCTAGTTCAATGCCGGATTTGGAATCTGCCTGCAACTGAATAGGATATTTTAACAACTCTGGACACAATTCTGACACAAACCCTCGCACAGATATTAGCTCCTTAGTTACGTCACAAATAGCATTTAATTCTGCTTCACAAGTACTCATGGCAACAGTTTTTTGTTTTCTGGTTTTCCACATTATTGGTACTGTGCCTAAGAATATTACAAATTCCGTTACAGATTTTGACCCCTTACTGGAACACCATGCTGCATCAGACTGAGCTCGTAAAAATGATATTTTTCCCCCATCATAGTGCAAACCATATTTTGCAGTACCCTTTAAATACCTAAGCACTCGTTTCAGTGCACACATGTGTATTTGGCGTGGTTCATGATTGAAACGAGCTAGGCTTGTTACTTGGAAAGACAAATCTACTCTGGTATAATTAACCAAGTAAGTTAGAGATCCTAATAGCTCCTGGTACTCAGTTTTGTTGATGCTTGGTGAATCTTTACAGTCGTCGATCTTTTGGTTTAGATCACCAACCCCTTTCACAGACTTGCAGTCAGACATTTTAAACTTATGTAATAATTTCTCAACATACTGCTGCTGTGTTACAAATATTTCAGATGGTGATACCAAGATCTTTAAGCCCAAATAAAGCTGGTCTTCTACCTGTAAAATCTCTATTCTTTCTTTAATCTTATCCATGTAATAATCAGTGATTATAGGACTAGAGCTAGCAATCGCATCATCATCTACAAAAATCAAAGCCAGTATAAAACCTTCTATGGGTACTGATGTGTACAGATAACAGACGCAAGGGTCAAATTCACTACGAGTTAAGCCTATAGCAAGTAAAATGTCATTGAAAGTGTCATTCCAGTTTTTTCCAATTTGTGCTAAGCCATATATGCTCTTTTTTATACGACAACACCTTCTGTGAGTGACGTTGTGCAAGTAACAACTCAGTCCAATTGCAAATTGCCAATATTCGGTTGGTAGTTGACTCTGGAACAGCAGCGTCCTGGCTTGTCCAGCAAGAACTCCCAATCCACGTTCAGCGACTCCATTTTGAGAAGGACATTGAGGAGTTATCCGGATATGACGAATTCCTTTCTCATTACAAAATTGTTGCATAGCAGATGAAACCAGTTCTCTTGCATTATCCGATTTTATGCTTTGGATTTTATGCCCAGTTTCATTTTCACGAAGTGCAGCAATTAAATGACGAAATGCATCGCAGACTTCACTTCTATTCTTGTGGAAATAGGCAAAGTATCGATGAGAATAATCGTCCACTAACAAGAATGTGTATCTACTTCCTGGTTTGGATAAGACTTCAGTTGGTCCCATTAAATCAAGATGGATTAATTCGAGTGTACGAGTAGTATAAATAACATGACGGCCTGTTATTGGAGTCGCCCGCATCTTTCCCTCAAGGCATGAGTGGCAATCTTGAATTACACCAGGTTTCACGTTGATATCCCTCAAAAGATTATGGCGAAGAATATCTTCCATCTTTCGTTGAGAAATATGACCAAAACGAGCATGCCATTGCTCCCATGGGATAGTGATGCTGTTACACAGTTGTGTTGGCAACGACGGTGACGTGATTTTCATTGATGAAGACTTCGCTGGTGGTATTACTGTTACTCCATCTAGTATATATGCATTCTCTTTTATGAAAGCTTCTGCTATGATGCGTCCATCACTTCCATAAAATGTCATTTGTCCACCTCCACCATCATACTTCATTCCACGCTGGTCGAGCATTAGAATAGCTAATTAAATTCATTGGGAATTATTATCTCAACTTGAGTATTAGTCCAGTAAAATTAGGTAAAAAACGAGCCAATAAAGGAATTAATTAACCACAAGCTACAAATTTGCAGGACGGTCTCAGGTGGGGTGGTAAAAGACATACTTAAAAGCCGCTTGAAATCCGACTACTGCGTTGTCTGCCATCTTGGAAACATGGTGTCCGAAAACGGTTTTTCAATATATCTCGGTAACGGTTGCTCGGACATGAAAATATGTTCTGACAAAAAATATACAGCATTTCATTTTCAACAAAACATGTTCCATTCAATTTTTTCGTAGATTCAATGATTTAGCCAATAAACGTTGTAGAAGAATGTTGAGCTAATGCCACCATCTTGAAAACAAGCGCCCGAAATAGGTTTTTTTTTCAATATCCTTACCTTTCAGAAAATCCTAAGCGTATTCATTTCGGGATATTAGAGGGCTCGCAAGAATACTTTGAACACGAAAGTCACTATAACTACCGATTTTGGTGGGGTTAATCACCCTCTCCACGTCCCCCCCCAAGGGTTTTTTTTTTAAACTTCCTATCATAGCTATTTTTTCTCATCATATGTATTAATGCTTTTCACAGAAAGTGAAAAATTCCATTAGCTTTTGGTCCCAAGCCACCGAACTATATGAAGTGTAGTCTACAATGGGTGCATTGGGGTCCACACGCGTCGCCTCTTTGGCACCATTTATTCGCTGAATCAATGACTCAGTTAAAAAAAAAACGAATAGAACCTTTTTTTTTGCAGACAATTCCATGCTCTACAATTCGGATTAAACCTTATTATATGCAGCCGTTTCTGTGCTATATTGAAAATAAAAGGAAAAAAACGATTTCGGGCGCACGTTCCCAGGATGGCGGCATTAGCTCAACAGTCTTCTACAACATTTCTTGGATGAATCATTAAATCTACGAAAAAAATGAATAGAAAATTTATTGTAGAAAATTGAATGCTTTACATTTTCGGTCAGAGCATACTTTCATGTCCGAGCAACCGTTACCGATATATTAAAAAAAACACTTTTTCGGACGTCATGTTTCTAAGACAGCGGGCAACGCAATGGTCGGATTACAGGGGACTTTTAGTATGTTGTTTAGCACGTCACGTGAGACCGTCCTACAAATTTGCAGCTTGTTGCTAATTAATTCCTTGTTCAACCCTATTTTTACTGACCTATATTAGACACTGGGTTGCTTAACAAGCCTCAAGGTAACACTTAACTTAATATTTAAATTACTTTGCCCAACAATTTGTGAAGCATATCAACGACCGCGGTAGCGGTCCTTATGTAAGCCTCAGCATGAACTTCCATGTTAAACGTCAAACTTTGAACGCCTATAGTCTCGCCCAGAATTGATATAGACCATCGAAATTCGGTATTTGGGGTCGTGTCGCAACTATTTCACTGCATTACAAATTTTAGTGACAACAATCGAACCGTTCGGCGTCCACAGTATGGTCTTTTCTTGTTGTTGTTGTTGTTGTTGTTGTTGTTGTTGGGACTCTTTGCCCTCACCTGGAGACCGAACCACTTAACCGATTTTCTAGTTCTATAGCTTAAAACGTAGGTGTAATATAGACATGGCCCAGGGTCTTTCGCAGGCTATTTTAATGTATAACTACAATATTTTTGACATCCCTCAGGGCAGACACTTTTGACCTCACCTAGAGATCGAACCAATGAACCGATTTTCAATTTGTACAACTTAAAACGTAAGTATTAACACCTACCAGGGCCTTTTGAACCCGATTTTGATGTGACTGCAGTATGTCGGCAGAGCAATTATTATTGCAGATCACTAGGCAGAAATTATTAATGTACTCTTTGCCCTCACTTGGAGATCGAACCACTGAACCGATTTTAGAGTTCTATAGCTTAAAACGTAGGTATGGACAAGGCCTAGAGCCTTTCGCAGGCTATTTTTATGTAACTACAATATTCTTGACACGGAAAGCCAAATGGGTTAGAACGTTTGCTCTAACCTAGAGATCGAACCAATGAACTGACTTTCAATTTGTATAGTTTAAAATGTAGGTATTAACACCAACCAGGGCCTTTTAAACACGATTTTGATGTGACTGCAGTATTCTCGTCGGCAGAGCAATTATTATTGTAGAGCACTGGGCAGAAATCGTTAAGTGGAGTGACAAATTTTTTTTTAAATCGAGCTAGAAACATGAAATTTGGTACACAAGTCTTGGACCCTATGAAATACCTACAGGCGTCTTCAGTACCTCCCCCCTCCCCCGCGGCACCCCCCCCCCATCCCAGCACCTTCCGCCCCGTGGCCCCTCCCAGGGGCTTTGGCAACAAATTCTAACAGATCAAGCTAAAATCATGTAATTTTGCGCACAAGTCATTCTTAGCAGCATAAATCGAATCAGCCATGGAACCCTCATGAAATACCCATAAAGGCACCCTCCTTGTGCCCCCTCACTGGGGTTTGACCAACAAATTCTTGCGGATCGAGCAAAAAGCATGAAACTCGGCACTCAAGTCATTCTTAGCATTACAAATCAAACCAAGCATGGAACCCCCACGAAATATCCCAAGGGGCTCCCTAGCGCTTCCCTGTGCCCCCTCTCTGGTGCTTGACCAACAAATTATTGCAGATCGGGCTAAACGCTTGAATTGCGATACACAAGTCATTCATAGTAGTACAAATTGAACTATCTATAGAACCCCCTCGAGATAATCTACAAGGCACCACAACGATCCCCCTCCCCCACCCCGTGCTCCCTCCTTGAGGCCTGACAAACACATTCTTCCAGATAGTGCTTAAAGAATGAAATCTGGTACACAAGTAATTGTTAGCAGTAGAAATCAAACTAGCTATGGAACTTCCGTGATATCCTCCTAGGCCCCTCAGCGCTTCCCCTCTATTCCTGCTCCATGAGGTTGATTTCCGAAAAATTCTTGTTGATCGTACTGAAAGCATGCATTTTGGTACACAGATCATTCCTAGTACTAGAAATTGAACCAGCCATGTATCCCCATGAAGTACCAC